>SDVV010002210.1:0-23533 GCA_016164225.1 Gammarus roeselii | reverse complement strand
ATCAGTAGCAGTGGCAGGGCTGGTATCAATAGCAGTGGCAGGGCTGGTATTAGTAGCCGTGGCAGGGTTGGTATCAATAGCAGTGGCTGGGCTGGTATAAGTAGCAGTGGCAGGGTTGGTATCAGTAGCAGTGGCAGGGTTGGTATCAGTAGCAGTGGCAGGGCTGGTATCAGTAGCAGTGGCAGGGCCGGTATCAGTAGCAGTGGCAGGGCCGGTATCAGTAGCAGTGGCAGGGCTGGTATCAGTAGCAGTGGCAGGGCTGGTATTAGTAGCAGTGACAGAGTTGAAATCAGTGGCAGGGGCAGGGTTGGTATCAGTAGCAGTGTTAGGTTTGGTATCAGTATCAGTGTCAGGGTTGGTATCAGTATCATTGTCAGGGCTGGTATCAGTAGCATCGCCAGGGTTGGTATCAGTAATAGTGACAGGGCTGGTATCAGTAGCATCGCCAGGGTTGGTATCAGTAATAGTGACAGGAGGGGTAACAATGTCAGTGGCAGGGTTGGTTTCAGTAGCAGTGACAGGGTTGGTATCAGTAATAGTGACAGGGCTGGTATCAGTAGCATCACCAGGGTTGGTATCAGTAATAGTGACAGGAGGGGTAACAATGTCAGTGGCAGGGTTGGTTTCAGTAGCAGTGACAGGGTTATCATCGGTTGCAGTGACAGGGTTGTCATTAGTTGCAGCGACAGGGTTATCATCAGTTTCATTGACAGGGTTGTCATTAGTTGTGAGAGAGTTGTCATCACTTGCAGTGAGAGGCTTGTCATCACTTGCAGTGAGAGGGTTGTCATCACTTGCAGTGAGAGGCTTGTCGTCACTTGCAGGGACAGGGCTTCTATCAGTTGCAGTGACAGGGTTGTCATTAGTTACAGGAAAAGAGTTGTGATCAGTTGAAGTGACAGGGTTGTCATTAGTTACAGGAAAAGAGTTGTGATCAGTTGCAGTGACAGGGTTGTCATTAGTTACAGGAAAAGAGTTGTGATCAGTTGAAGTGACAGGGTTGTCATTAGTTACAGGAAAAGATTTGTGATCAGTTGAAGTGACAGGGTTGTCATTAGTTACAGGAAAAGAGTTGTGATCAGTTGAAGTGACAGGGTTGTCATCTGTTGCTATATGGACGGGTGGAGTCTGGCCTGAGAGGACGGTGTTTGATCAAACACTCAATTCTACAGTTCGGTACATAATCGTCCTTCATCCGCCTTCCGATGTTTAGCTCAATTATGTATGGTAAACTGATCTTAGATCATTACTACTTTCAGCGATAAAATTCGACCTTTATGTGTGCTCAATACTGAATACAACCAAAATCTGGTAACATGAAAGGAGTTGGCAAGAAATAAACATTGAAATGACATAGGCCTTCAAATGTGAAAACTATCTTCTCCACCCCACAGCCCAACTTACGGGGCGTGAAGTGGACGGTGTTAGAAGGGTAGGGCGACCGCCCCCTGCGACAGCTGAGGAAGGCATAATAAGTGGTGTATGGGCTCAGGTGGTCCAACACGATGCTTGAATCAGCTGGTCGCACTTGAGTCTGCACGTGGACGGCCTCCGTCAGTGGACCGTAGTGTAGCCAGCAGGTGGAAAAGGCGTGTCGCACCTTCGCTGGCGTGAGCCACAGGAGTTCAGCACCGTTGGGGGTGACCGTGGCAACCCGGATCTGAAGAGTGGATGGGGCCTTCTCAGCACCTGGTGGAGATTAAGAGACAGGGGTTAATAAAAAAGTTCAAAGAGCTCGACCTCTGCATAAGGACAAAAACCTAAAAAGCTTAAACCAGGAGTTTTAATATATACGACTTTGGTCTATTTTCTGGGTGAAAACCAAGAAGCAGGGGAAATCAGAAGGTTTGAAGGTTTCGACCTCGGTGTGCAGTGGTTGCCTTGAGAGCACAAGAAATGAGCCTGCCTAAGGTCCGCGGGGAGTTTGAGAGACACATTGTGGTGAATATTTAGTCGGAGTATCTGGAGAGCAGAAGATACACTAAGAGAGCATTTTAGTCTGAGTATCAGGAGAGCAGGTAGACACACTAAGAGTGCTTTTTAGTCAGAGCATCTGGAGAGCAGGAAGGCACACTAAGAGTGCTTTTTAGTCAGAGTATCTGGAGAGCAGGAAGGCACACTAAGAGAGCAATTTAGTCAGAGTATCTGGAGATCAGGTAGACACACTAAGAGTGCTTTTTGGTCAGAGTATCTGGAGAGCAGGAAGACACACTAAGAGAGCATTCGTGTGAAGGTAATGAAACGAGGTCAGGGACGCAGTGGCATTGACTTCTGAGCGGATCGGCGACGTCTTTAAAACAAATGCACGGATTTAAACACAGCGACCCCAGCCCCAAGGGACTCTTCGAAAGTTGTCTGGTAGCAGTCATTTCAAATTTTTGCGCAGGAAAAGTAAGATATTTGTAATAAAAACGTGATTGTCGTAATCTTATCTCATATTTCAAGAAAGGGAAAAACTTTGAGTTTTTTTGTGAAACTTCCTTAGGGAAATGATAAAAACACTTGAGGAAACGATAGTAAGACTGGCCAGGGCTACTTTGAAAAAAAGGTTCAGGAATACAACAGAAATGTTTTTTTAATTTCTGATCATGATCATGATATGAACATAGATAGGCTGTGGATGTGATTCGGCTTTTTTTATATTAAATGTTTCAATGATCATCACTACTGCTATTCGCTGAATCTGCACAAGCTCAGGCTGAGTCCTGGGAGGTTGAAGTTCAGGTCTTGAATAAGGGAAGATTGGACCGAATCGCTCTAAACAGTGCCTGAAGTGGGCCTAGTACCCGAGGGGAGACAATTCATCAAGATCATAGCTATAGTGGATGATAAGCACAAATGAAACCCTTTACTGTTCCTCGTACTACACATGCTTGCAGCTGCTGAGATCGGTATAGTGCACCGGCTGAGATCGGTATAGTGCACCGGCTGAGATCGGTATAGTGCACCGGCTGAGATCGGTATAGTGCACCGGCTGAGATCGGTATAGTGCACCGGCTGAGATCGATATAGTGCACCGGCTGAGATCGGTATAGTGCATCGGCTGAGATCGATATAGTGCACCGCCTGAGATCGATATAGTGCACCGGCTGAGACCGGTATAGTGCACCGGCTGAGATCGGTATAGTGCATCGGCTGAGATCGATATAGTGCACCGGCTGAGATCGGTATAGTGCACCGGCTGAGATCGATATAGTGCACCGGCTGAGATCGGTTTAGTGCACCGGCTGAGATCGGTATAGTGCACCGGCTGAGATCGGTATAGTGCACCGGCTGAGATCGATATAGTGCATCGGTATAGTGCATCGACTGAGATTGGTATAGTGCATCGGTAAAGTGCACCGGCTGAGATCGGTACAGTGCACCGGCTGAGATCGGTATAGTGCATCGGTACAGTTTACCGGCTGAGATCGGTACAGTGCACCGGCTGAGATCGGTATAGTGCACCGTTATAGTGCACCGGCTGAGATCAGTATAGTGCATCGGTACAGTTCACCTGCTGAGATCGGTACAGTGCACCGGCTGAGATCCGTATAGTGCGCCGGCTGAGATTGGTAAAGTGCATCGGTACAGTGCACCGGCTGAGATCGGCACAGTGCACCGGCTGAGATCGCTACAGTGCATCGGTACAGTGCACCGGCTGAGATTGGTACAGTGCACCGGCTGAGATCGGTATAGTGCACCGGCTGAGATCGGTTTAGTGCACCGGTACAGTGCATCGGCTGAGATCGGTATAGTGCACCGGTACAGTGCACCGGCTGAGATCGGTATAGTGCACCGGTACAGTGCATCGTCTGAGATCGGTATACTGCACCAGTGCAGTGCACCGGCTGAGATCGGTATAGTGCATCGGTATAGTGCACCAGCTGAGATTGTCATAGTGCACCGGTATAGTGCACCGGCTGAGATCGGTATAGTGCACCGGCTGAGATTGGCATAGTGCACCGGTATAGGGCACCGGCTGAGATCGGTATAGTGCACCGGCTGAGATTGGCATAGTGTACCGGTATAGGGCACCGGCTGAGATCGGTATAGTGCACCGGCTGAGATTGGCATAGTGCACCGGTATAGTGCACCGACTGAGTTTGATTTAGTGCACCGGCTGAGATTGGCATAGTGCACCGGCTGAGATCGATATAGTGCACCGGTATAGTGCACCGGCTGAGATCGATATAGTGCACCGGCTGAGATTGACATAGTGCACCGGTATAGTGCACCGGTATAGAGCACCGGCTGAGATCGATATAGTGCACCGGCTGAGATTGGCATAGTGCACCGGCATAGTGCACCGGCTGAGATCGATATAGTGCACCGGCTGAGACTGGCAAAGTGCACCGGCATAGTGCACCGGTTGAGATCGGTATAGTGCGCCGGCTGAGATTGGCATAGTGCACCGGTATAGTGCACCGGTATAGTGCATCGGCTTAGATCGATATAGTTTGCAAACGGGCGAATCAAACTTCTCGGTCACTTGCTGCTGCGGGACCAAATTTGCCGCCACCAAAATGTCTTTTGAAATATTATTACGTATATATCTCGTTTGTACTTCAATTTTAGATACGGTAATGATAAGTGTCATGTAATATTTCTAGAGTACTAAAGCTTATAATGTTCATTGTGAATGCATTCAAAGCAACGACGAGATGGATAGCAGGGATATGTTTCATTTTCTAAGCGTATTATACCAAAATTATATGCCAATATTAATCGTCTATACCTTTTTTATAAAATATATTGATGTCGAAATGGGAGATCAAATGTTCAATTCTGTATACAAGCTATTCAATTATTTGTGAATAGTGTCACTCACTACCAAAAATATGTTGCCTCCAGGTCTCAATTTGACAACAACATTCTTAGTAGCGAAGAATTGTGCAAGGATTATATTTATGAAGAATCAGGCGGCCATTTTTTAAACCGGTACTCTAGCCGGAAAGGAAAATTAATTTGAATCCCTCCATGTCAAGGCTCCCAATTTAAATGCAGCGTCGGAATGAAGTGGGCTAGTCCCTTCCACCCAAAGCCACCTCCGCACGTCATGTCTTCTGCCAATTGGTCGCACGGCTTCTTTGAAGACAGGCTCAGCAGTTTGACTTCAGGATCTTATTTTCCGGCGAGACGTTAAAGTGATGCTTATGACCAGCGAGACGAAATGATTTAACAAGCAGCATCGGGGTAGTGAGATGACTGGAGAGCAGGGTGGGAAGGGGGGCAGTGAGATGACTGGAGAGCAGGGTGGGAAGGGGGGCAGTGAGATGACTGCAGAGTAGGGTGGGGAGAGGGGCAGTGAGATGACTGGAGAGCAGGGTGGGAAGGGGGGTAGTGAGATGACTGGAGAGCAGGATGGGAAGAGGGGTAGTGAGATGATTGGAGAGCAGGGTGGGAAGCGGGGTAGTGAGATGACTGGAAAGCTGGGTGGGAAGCGGGGTAGTGAGATGACTAGAAAGCAGGGTGGGAAGCGGGTAGTGAGATGAATGGAGAGCAAAGGGGGAAGCGGGGTACTCAGCAGTGCTCGTGACCTGGGTGCAAAACGGGTTTCTGAGCAGTGCCGCTGAGCAGGGTGGGAAGCGAGGCACTGAGCAGTGTTGCCGAGCAGGTTGGGAAGCGGAGTACTGAGCAGTGCTGCTGAGCAGGGTGGCTAGTGCGGTACTGAGCAGTGCTGCTGAGCATGGTTTGAAGCGGGATACTTAGCAGGGCTGGGAAGCGAGGTACTGAGCCAGGCTGGGGAACATGTTGGGAAAGGGGGTACTGAGCTGGACTGGGGAGTGAAGTGTCAATCGAGGTAGTGAGCCGGAATGCGGAGCAGCGCGTGAAGGGGAGTAGTGAGCCGAGCTGGGGAGGAAGGCGGGAATCGGGGTTGTAACCCGGGATGGGGAGCGGAGTAGCGAGCTGGGCAAGGAGCCGGTGGTTAACAAGTGTTAGGAGACAACAACATGTTTTTTGACCCAAATTAGGTTGACTATTGATATTAGGACGATTATCTCCGGATTAGGACGTCTACGATAGGATCAGTAATCTATGTAGTATCAGTAATCTATGTAGTATCAGTAATCTATGTAGTATCAGTAATCTATGTAGTATCAGTAATCTATGTAGTATCAGTAATCTTTGCATTAAGGAAAAGTCGCAATGGCAAACAGCACTTAACGATGTAACTCAAAACAACTTAAATCAGTACCTGAAGAGAAAGCCTCCGACCTACGATGATGATTTGAGACAGTCTCAGTTTCCTTCCTCGTTAAACTATTGCTGACCGGTGTCATTGCTGGACACTGTTTTGCAACGAGTTGCTATCAATGCCGTGCACATTGTTTACCGTGCTAGGGCCAATGCCGAGCAGTATTTAAACCTTACAGGCGTCAATGCCAGACACCATTTTTTGTAACAAAATGTCGGTACAAAGGTAGGAGACTGTTCTTGAAGCGGTCTCTAATTAGGGGTGATTTTGGTATGATTTCTCGAACCGTGTCTAAATCGCATCCATTGTTTCGCTGTTTTCAACGTTCCTTGCAAGTATTTTACATTCCTCGACCATGCTATCTCTGAAGAAGTTACGCGCTTGGCCGAATGTGTAACGCCTACCAACGATTTATAACCGTTATTCCTGGTCACTTCGCATCTAGAGTAAAAAGGTTCCTCCGATCGACGTTTTCCAAACCCTTCATATTCTTCCACACATCGATCCTGTCACCTATAACTTGACGCTTCTCCGGTCAATGTAGATGCAGTTTATGAGTCTGTCTTGTTCCATCACCCCAAGGAGAGGAGGCTTCGTTAAATACGACTCGTGAGTCATCATTTTATACAGTTATTTGGCTGGTTTCAAATACCGGTACGGTGCAATTTACGAACCGTGCGTGAGTGACTTTTTTGAATTTTTTTTGAAAATTGAGGTTTATGATATCGATTGGATATCTTGCATCGTAAATTTCAAATCTATTCCGGAATAAATAACGGTATGTTTTTCAAACAGGAACGATTGTTGTCTAAAGCCGTACTGAGTCTCCTATCAATATGTATGTCTAGGAATTGTGTTATCTTATTAGCTGTTAGTACCACTGAAGTGGGACTAACTGATCGGTAACTCCCAGGGACTTCCTCTCCCCTTTTACTGAAAATTGGAGTACCGCTGGCCGTGTTTCATGGAGGGCAACAATCATCGATTTGTGAGAGATTTTGCGGGGAAAAAAATAGAAAGGTTTTATTCAGAATTATACGATGAACTTGTTCAGGGCCTGGAGATTTTGTAACTTTCAATTTATTTTTATTTTTAATGACTCCAGTCAAGGAAAATATTCAGGTGTTGAGGGCATCGGTTTGTCATTCCTTTTGTGATATTTTGAGGAGTGTTACATCCTGTTTCTCTATCGTAAAAACAGAACCAAAATATTGTTTTAGTAGGACATCAATCTTACACTGTCGTCTGTCTCAAGCTCTCCTCGGCCGTACTCGAGAGGTCCTATAACAGAACTCAAATTTCATAGGCTAGAAATAGATCGAAAATTTGATTTCGGATTAGTTTTGGTATTTACAGCAATTTTGCTTTCATAATCTTTATTTTTAAGTTTTTGGACCTTCTCTGACTTTAATTTCGTCTTTAACGTTCGTGACCAAGCAAGTCGCTTGCAAGACCTTGAAGATAAAGGACGTTCTGCTTCTTGTAGGAGTTATGCAGGATGCCTGTGACACGCATGGACACTCGAGCGCGATGGCTTGTGTTGTTTGCTAGCAATGTTTGATATGTTTTTAATGGCCTTCTGATGTATTTTTTTAGTGGTTCTTATATGATCTTCAGTGATGATTTGTATGGGTGATTTTGAAGCTATGCTATGGATGAAAACAGAATAAAGCTCTGTCTATGAGGCAATCTAAAATTTTAATTCTATGTATGAAATATCAACTGGTTGTTTTCAAGTCTAATGTGAGGAATTAAGAACTATTTAAAATGCTATTTAATGTTATCATACGGCTACTTTACAACGACAAATTTGAATCACAAATTGTATTGTTCTATACGTTATTCCCCATTTTGTTATGGTAGTTGGTGCATTACACCTGCCTACACATTCAAGTTTACTTACTGCGAAGATGTTGTGAAAACAAATACAAGGAAAAAGTAACTATCATGCTATATACAGGAAGAGCAACTGTAATCCAGTTCGTGCTTGCTGCAGGACACATGTCCGCAGTTAGAGCAGGCGAGAGGGGCGATGTCGGCTGCCCTGTACTGCACCTTATGGACCTTCGTGCCTTGGGCTGCTTGACTATTTGGGATGTTAGAGGATTTAGCTATAGTATCTAGGTATGATATCTAGCTACAATATCTAGCTACAGTGTCTAGTTACAGTATTTTGCTTCAGTATCACGATACAGTATCTGGCTACAGTATCTAGCTACACTATCTATTTACAATATTTTCCTACGGTATCTAACTACAGTATCTAGCTACGGTATCTAGCTACAGAATGTAGCTACAGAATCTAGCTACAGTATCTAGCTTCAGTATCAAGCAACAGTATCTAGCTACAATTTTCGTCTCAAAACTGAGTCTCGCACAAACATCACTTTCAAAAGGCTCTACCGTCGTGTACCCTATGACCTCTTGCACGCGTCGAATGATGTACCTGAGTTGCTGGTCCGGTACGACATGCCCGGCTATTTCTCCGGGGAGCAGGTTACGGCGCGAACTGGGTCAGGGACGCGGGGGGAGGGTTTCTGGGATTTGGGGGTTGGGGCGAGAGTTGGCGAGGAGGAGTGGAGAAGGAATATCTTAGGTGAGGGAAAAACTACGTCTGAATATTTATAGATTAACATTTTCCTCTATTTTATGTCAGAAGCCTGGAGAAGAATATGTTAACTTCGATGTTTGCGGTCCAGTGTCCGGAGGAAAGGCTGCGGGTATAAACAAGCGTTATTAACGGAAAGCCATGTGCCCGATCAGAGACAAACTGAGCTGCATACATTTAACAGTAACTCAAACGAGGAATATTATAATACGCTCGATCTTTTTCAAGTAGTCGCCTCTAATAAACACATTTCAAAGGAATTTTACTTTCTGTATTTGACTAAAATTTATTTGAACAGCACTCAACATCAAAAGTTGAGTTTGAAGTTCTTTGATCAATGTGATTACTTGCGTGGGAAATAATGATACATATTTCAATTGCTTTTGCGATGTGGCAACCTTCAAGATGCTCCTAATGAGTCCATCGTTTGAGAGCAGAGGAAATGTTAGGTGTTCTCCCCTGCCATTCTCATGGACATCGGTTGGCTGCCACGCTCGAACTGTGGAACCTTGCAGGACGGTGCTCAACTAGGAATATCATGACAGAAGTAATTTGAGCTTAGTAGTCCAGGAGACCTTACACAGTTTACACAGTTAAGTGTAAAAAAATAATGCGTCGACGCTTTATGACTTTTGTTTTAATTTACCTTACTTGACACACAACCCTCTTGCGCATATTAGGTTGAGTAACTGAAAGTTCAGGGAAAAGTAACCAAGACGACGGTGATCCTATAATTCAACAATCAGTCCCCAGGTAGGCGTCCTGGCTTAACTTTCAGTCCCATGATATGCGCTCTGCCTCAATAATCAGTACCACGTCGTCATGCACTCTGCTTCAATATGAGTCCCACGACAGGTACTTTGCCTCAATATTCAGTCAGACTTGTGACAGGCGACCTGCCTCAACAATCAGTTCCACGGCAGGCATCCTACCTCAATAATCATGTTGTCCTGCAACAAGAGTTTTCCTTCCGCAACCAGTCCCACGACAGGCGCCGTGCCTCTCAATATGTCCCCACAGCAGTCATCCTAGTCCGACGACAGGCGTCCTTCTCAGTCAATCAGTCCCACAAAAGGAGTCCTGCCTCAATAATCAGTCTTGCAATAGCCGTCCGGCCCAACAATCAGTCCCACGATTGGCGACCTACCCAATCAATCAGTCGCACGACAGGCGCCCTGCCCCTTCAATCAGTCATCCTACCTCAACAATCAGTTCCATGCCATGCGTCCTGCCCAAGTGATTCCTCCCCGCCAGTACTGTTATCGCAGCCAATGTCACAGAGACAGCCCGTAATGAAGTTTGCCTTCAAATGCATATTGGGGTCCCTGAATCAGCCTCGGGCACTAGCGTATTGCGCGGAGGAGAGGAGGGCTGTTACCGCAGCCAATGTCACAGAGACAGCCCGTAATGAAGTTTGCCTTCAAATGCATATTGGGGTCCTGAATCAGCCTCGGTTACTAGCGTATTGCGCTGAGGAGAGGAGAGGTGTTACCACAGCCAATGTCTCAGAGACAGCCCGTAATGACGTTTGCCTTCAAATGCATATTGGGGTCCCTGAATCAGCCTCATGCACTAGCGCATTGCGCGGAGGAGAGGAGGGGCGTTGCTGGGGAAACATGCACGGAATTATTGCATCTACTTGAATGGACTGTTTTGGTGACGATAGTTTTGAGTCTATCATCTTGAGTTTGAGTATCAGTGATGTTGAATGATCAAAGGAACATTACAATGGGACACTGTTCAACATTGTGATGAAAGGCTCCTTGTCGTATAATCGTCCTAATCTTGCAGCTGCTAATATAACGCACGTTTAAGTCGTTTGTTAAGTGCGGCTTGTCACGGAGACAATGAATTGTCGTTTTTAATTATATATTGCGAACAAGAGATTATGCAACTCAGAATGCTACTTGCCTCGGCACGATAGTTTAACCTGCACCATTGGGAACGACTCAAAATAGAACATTACAGACGCTATTGAAAATAATTCATCAATTTTTATGTCCGGTGTCATTTTTCATTAAATCATTGGGCCTAAGTAAATGCCGATTCCCTGATTCATCTTTGGGCGCGTAACCCTTCTGGTAGAGGCGTCTTATAAACCGTTACTGGATCTATGTAGATGAGGATTTTTTTGTGCATATGCATACGTACGTAAAACACATCATGTATCATAAATTGTTTATCGCTGTCAAGCAATTGTAGTTTTTGCTTATATTTGTCGCAGAGTTATTTGAGTTTTCTATTAATCTAAATCTCTTTTAATGAAATTCCACGAGAACTGTTTTATGTTCGACGACAATTCGTTGTGGGTCCCACTCACCATTAGTTTAAAAATTAGGTGTCAATAGTTTTGTTAGAATCATTTCTTTCAGTATTGAAATATTTAAATAGAGCTGCTCATTGAAAATCGCTTACTTTTATTCATAACACTTCTGAACGAAAAATATTTCACTGAAACGATGTACCAAATGCTGAATTCACAGAATTTTGTTTAGAAATTTCATGATTTCGTACTACTGACAAACCTCCGATGACCATAACATGAACAGCTTGAGTTATTACGAAATAACTTCGGGTCAGCTTCGGGTCAGCTTGGGGTCAGCTTCGGGTCAGCTTGGGGTCGGCTTCGGGTCAGCTTCGGCCGTCTCTGCATGATCAAACATGAGCTACTAGGATATGTCCTTGCACGGCCCAAAATCAGGATTGTGCGTTGGTGGACTGAAGATATTTGAAAATTTCGATCGAATTAAATCTGGTTGTAAACCAAACTAGTCGCAGAAATTAGTTCCCACATAAAATCGCGTCCTCCTCATGTTTAAACCATTTTTCTAATCATTAGAGCCTCTTAATAAATGTTCAAGAAGAAGAGTTTATCTTGATCCAGACACCAGATCATTTCAATGGTTTCCTGGCTTCAAGATGATCGCCTCGCAGTCTATCATTGGCCCACAATGATTGTCCAAAACGGTGTAAATCATCGGCTTTGAAAGCGATCCCTCAAATGAGGCCATAAATCCAGAGAGCAGTTCAGAAACTTGTTCGTCGTGAATCTGCCGTTAGAGTAGCAACAAAACCTGGTGCCGTCCTAAGAAGTGACACTCCGCCATAATAGATGGCGGCGTTCTTACGTAATTTGGGGGATCTTCGCCGCCCCTTCCATTCAATATTGCACATGACCTTAACAGATACAATATGTTACATAAATCCCAAGCTTCCGATCGGATAAAGGACGTGATACCTAGGGGAGGGATATAGATGTGAGAAGGACGTGATGCATTGGGAGAGGGAAATATATGTGGGAAGGACGTCATACCTGGGCAGAGGGAAATAGATTTGGGAAAGACGTGAGGGCTAGGGAGAGGGAAATGGATGTGGGAAGGACGTGATACCAAGGGAGAGGGGAATAGATCTGGGAAGGACGTCATACCTGGGGAGAGGGAAATAGATGTAGGTAGGACGTGATATCTGAGGAGAGGGAAATGGACGTGGGAAGGACGTGATACCTAGGGAGAGGAAAATGGACGTGGGAAGGACGTGATACCTTGGGAGCGCGAAATAGATGTGGGAAGGTCGTGATACATAGGGAGAAGGAAATAGATATGAGAAGGTCGTGATACCTTGGGAAAGGGAAATAGATGTAGGAAGGACGTGATACCTAGGGAGAGGGAAGTGGCCGTTGGAAGGACGTGATACCTATGGAGAGGGAAATAGATTTGGGAAAGACGTGAGGGCTAGGTAAAGGGAAATGGATGTGGGAACGACGTGATATCTAGGGAGAGGGAAATAGATGTGGAAAGGTCGTGATACCTAGGGAGAGGGAAATAAATGTGGGATTGACGTGATACCTAGGGAGAAGGAGATATATGTGATAAGTAGAGGATGATGTGCAACTCCAGTAATTTATTTGACTTCCGAACTAATAGCAGAGGCTACACTAGATGATATATACAAAAAATAAGCTGATGATTATGCATAACAGTACTATGGCTCGATGGTGTCATTCTCAGAGTCGAAGCCACCGGATCCCCGGAGCGATTTCCATCTGGTGCACTTATCATTCCTGTCATGTCCCCATACTTGCGCATTGTCAATGCCTAACAAAGGAGATTTCCGGAGAGTAGACGCTCATCAACAAATCCCTATTACATTAGACATGCACAGGCCGGAAGGTCGGGTAGTATAGTCTGACAAGGTAATTTATAATACGAGAACCTATGAGCAGTAAACAAGCCGATCAGAAGCGAACGGAAATCATTTGGGTGCATACAGCAATTAAGATGACGCGCGGTGCAGGGACAATTATGTCATGGGCCACGCTTGTGACGGAAGTGAAATGAATAGAGCAGTAAGGGATAGTCTGAGAGAGTCAGTGTTGACTCGACCCCGATACCGACTGGTTACTTGCCTGTGCTCGCTCCTCTTACATCTAACTTAAATTCCCATTTTCTCGACTTGTATAAACTGTATATTTGCAAATAAATCAGACATATTATTCCACCTTTGTTTATCTAGAAGTCCTCATGAGATACAACAACTGGCAACGAGGTGAAGAATTCAGTGAAATTTATTTGGGAAAACGCATAAAGTGCTAACATTGAAAATGTCTCACGACAACGCCCAGAAAATGTTCGACCCTGCTACGGAAGGCATCGAAGACTTCTTGGCTCGTTTTGAATTCCAAAACTACCGAGCCCTAACAGCAGCAAAGGACGACGAGCGAGAAAAGGCGTCATTGCTGGGATCATGCTTAGCAAGAAGCGTGATCACACAAATTCAGCAAAAAATAATCCCGAAGAGCATAAAAGTGGCTTCATACGACGAGTTGGTGGCAACTCTAACAATAATATACACGACGCAGAAATCCACAATCGGAGCGTCGGTGCAGTTCATCAGGAGGAAGCCACGGTACGGCAAGACGATCGAGTGTTACGCTCGATCCCTCAACGAGTTGGGGAGCAAGTGCGAGTACGAGGAATGTTCCAGGACCAGACTCCTTCGAGATCAATTTATAGCCGGATTGCAATCCAGCAGGTTGATCACAGCATTGATCACGGAATGCGAAAAGAAAAGCTTCGACGACACCGGGACATGAGCAAAGACACTCAAACAAATATCGGTGGACGTAGAAGATATCGTCCCGGTACGCTCAGGGCAAAGAGTATCCCGGAATCAGCCCCGGCACTCACCAAGGTCGGACCGCCGCTCAAATTCACCAAGACGGGACCGACATCAATAGAATTAAAAAAAATGGCATTAGAGCTGCTATGAAATTATCGTTGCATTACTCGAGTTGCCATTAGAGCAGCTATGGAATTATCGTTGCTTCACTCGAGTTGCCATTAGAGCAGCTATGGAATCTTAGTCGTTGCTTTACTCGAGTTGCCTTTGAAGTAGCTTTGGAATTATAGTAGTTGCTTTACTCGAGTTGCCATTAGAGCAGCTTTGGAATTATAGTCGTTGCTTTACTTGAGTTGCCACTAGGTCAGCTATGGAGTCTTAGTCGTTGCTTTACTCGAGTTGCCATTAGAGCAGCCATGAAATTCTACTCGTTGCTTTACTCGAGTTGCCATTAGAGCTGCTATGGAAGTCTAGTCGTTGCTCTACTCGAGTTGCCATTTGGTTATCAATCAAAGGCAGTTTTGATCAGTGTGTTCCTAATTATGTTATACGTCACAGCCGGCCTCTGGATATTTTTATTGTAATAGTCTATATCAGAGAAGGTGATATCTATATGAATCTGTTATAAGCTACGGCACGTATTCTAGTTTGCAATGCTCACGGATTAATATTATAAAGGGTTGCAAAAGATTTGCATATTAACACGTTATTAAATAAACGTTAGGTAATAACATGTTTTATTTTGCGGGTGTCGCTGTATCAAAGATCAAGTCCTGGCATACGATGCCAAAGGGACCTCTAAATTGCATTGTTATGTTGTTGATTGTGAAGCCTGCTAAGTACATTCTCACAATATAGTGAAATATTCTGAAACATTATTTGTGAAAGCAATTTCCCATCCTAAATGTAATAAAGTTGGCCTATGGGTCGTCAAGCAACAGGCTGAGCAATATACTGTTCATTATCTAAATCCTTTAAAATGCCTTGCAGACATATTAAGGAAATATTCACTATGACTTGACGCCATTTGTTCTGAAGGGTTAGCTGAAATGCTTGTATTTGTGTGCTGCTAAGAACCTTGCTTCAATTTTATTTCAAGATGTTTGATGCAACCTTCTCATTGACCCATTGTAAAGTGTTTTAATCAACCTTCTCATTGACCCATTGTATGGTTGTTGATGCAACCTTCTTATTGACCCATTGTGCGATGTTGATGCAGCCTTTTCACTGACCATTGCAAGGTGTTTGATGCTACCTTCTTTTTGACCCATTGTGATGTGTTTGACGCAACCTTCTCACTGACCCATTGTTAGGTGTTTGATGTAACCTTCTCACCGACCCATTGTAGTGTGTTTGATGCAATCTTCTCACCGACCAATTGTGAGGTGTTTGATGCAACCTTCTCTTTAACCCATTGTAAGGTGCTGATGCAATCTTCTCATTGATCAATTGTGAGGTGTTTGATGTAACCTTCTCATTGACCCAATGTAAGGTGTTGATGCAACCTTCTCACTGACCAATTGTGAGGTGCTTAATGTAACCTTCTCATTGACACACTGACATAACTCGGTCAAACTCTGAAACCCACTAATTTGTTACACATTTTTGGGAAATATATAAGCACCCCGAATCCACGAAGCGCCCAAAATACTATTAATAGTTTAGATAATTGTCTGAAGTTCACCATTAAAAGTTTGAAGTGATGGCACAATACCTGATGTCGATTCCATCCTCAAAGGAGCCACCTGGAATGGGACGATGGCTTACTCCTATTCCGGACATAAAAAGCCAACCTCTCGTATTCTCTTAATGCAGAAAGAGGAATTACTCCTATTCCGGACATAAAAAGCCAACCTCTCGTACTCTCTTAATGCAGAAAGAGGAATCACTCCTATTCCGGACATAAAAAGCCAACCTCTCGTACTCTCTTAATGCAGAAAGAGGAATCACTCCTATTCCGGACATAAAAAAGCCAACCTCTCGTACTCTCTTAATGCAGAAAGAGGAATTACTTCTATTCCGGACATAAAAAGCCAACCTCTCGTACTCTCTTAATGCAGAAAGAGGAATTACTCCTATTCCGGACATAAAAAGCCAACCTCTCGTACTCTCTTAATGCAGAAAGAGGAATCACTTCTATTCCGGACATAAAAAGCCAACCTCTCGTACTCTCTTAATGCAGAAAGAGGAATCACTTCTATTCCGGACATAAAAAGCCAACCTCTCGTACTCTCTTAATGCAGAAAGAGGAACTGTATTCTAAATTGTTCACTTACTAGGAATGTGTTGATACCTGTAAAGTTCTCATGATTTCAGCCAATTTCTTCGAGCATCCGCGGAATGAAGTATCAAACATGATTCGAACCCTTTCTTTCTTGGTTCTTCAAATATTCTCGAGCTTTTGTCCTTTAATCAGGAGACACAAAGTTGCACACTGTCCAATTTGTGGGCTCATTTTCTCCAGTCCTGATTGCCCCTTGTTAGCCCCAGAATTGCCGGCTTCCTGTCCTCTTTCCCTCCAGGGCCCTCTTTCCCTCCGAGGCCTTCCTGCCGCTATCCGTGTGCGATCGTCGCTTCCTCTAATAAGCAATCGCGATCTATTTAAGTAGGTCTGCTAAAAATACCCCTTGCAAATTGCCGCCAGCTCCCGAGGTTACATTCGATGGGGTGGACCATGAGAGGCGGGCAGCTTCGGGTTGATCATCAGAACCGGCGACGACATCGAAGGGTCTTAAATTGTCTGCAACCGTCACCGAAGATCTCTGCTGTTCCAGACGGTTTCTGCAGCTGTAGCAGAGGACTTCGCATTGCCGGTGGGACTCGTCTTTGACTGCCATAGTGGGTCTTTAATCATAGACATTCAACTGCCCTACATGCATTTTCTTCTACGCAAGATTAATTCTCCGGTTCGCTACGTTCACTATCCTATATACTCTTTGAGATGAATTTTGGAAACTAATTGCAGGTACAAATAACCGAATCTAGACTTTAGATTGGGATTCATGTAGAAAAAATGTTTTGTGAATATTTAATGCATTGATTTAATAGGATATACATTGCTGGAGATTGGACAGTTTATTTATGTACAACTGACCTCACAATGATTGAAAGCCAACGTTACGACGCTTAACATCAAGCAATATCCGTCAACAATATTCAGTCTAGACGATTTATCTTAGAATAAGTTACATAAGCAATGAGTAAAAAATTACGGAAAAGGTCAAGGTCCCTCCACTTCTTTCTTGTGGAAGGGCGTCGTGGCGTTTAAACGAGATATCAAGTTACTGACCACTTAGGCATTATATTTCTTCAAAATACGTCACAAACGGAAATTATTATAATGGATTACAAGACATAAACAGTAACCAAATTAAATGGATACAAAAACATCTCTATCAGCATATGTCTGGTGGATGTTTTCAGCTGTTGAGTCTTTACAGTTTATTCTCGGAGTTTGATAGTAATATCAACTTCTGATTGACGGCAAACACTTCACCAAAGCATGAAACGCAGGGAAGCTCTGAATTAAACACTGCACATCAATGGTTCTCCCTTCTTAGTGCGTAACTGTAAATATCCTTGGTTAGACCATCATTCCAAATACTATGATGTTTATTCACTGGTAGGAGTCGGCGCCTCCTTTCGTTGCTAAGCAGAGAGACATGAGTGCCCTCATTCTGAGGAGAGTGAAGTCATCGAATGTCTTTCGTATTCTCCGAAGCGAAATGACCTACGATCAGTATCTTTTGTGCCTTCGACTCTGTATTGTTATTGAGCTCGCTTCTTGTTCGCCAGCCCGGCGACACCATTAATAATTTTTTTTTCAACAATGGGGCCCGAAGGCCCGGGAAGATGCCTTCACCATTTATTTCTTAAGGCCCCCAAAGAGTAGGGAGACCCTTATCCCCAACACTCGCTAGAAATTGTGGCATCCAACCATACTACAACCGCCCCCAGCTCTGCTGGAGTAAAGACCTCTACCTTAACAAAGATCCAATCTATAACTCTCCGAATTGATAGGCTTACAAGCTAATTGCACACTCAAAGAATTGCCACGTTGCACACCTAGCCCTAGCCTCTAATTCTGTTTGTTGTAAATAATTGTTTGTTGCATGAAACCGACGATGTTGGTGGACAACAAGAAAATACGATATTGAGTGCCGATATGGAAGTGACAATGCGAGCTGGCAATATGGAACAGACGATGTTGTCAGGCGATATGGAACAGACGATGTTGGCAGGCGATAAGGAAAAGACGAAAAAACGACTGGCAGTGAAAGACTGTTCATCCATAAACGTTTGGACGCTACTTGCCGAAAGCGCTTAGCAAATCGCAACAGGGGAATGCGCAAGAAGTCGATGCCTTCTATTGTTCCGAAAAATTATACAGTGATACCGGAAGCACCTTGCTTTTTTCATCATACATTCAGAACAAGAACAATAGTATACGTACAAGTCATGCTACGGGCTGTTTGTACAGAAATGTACAGTACCAAATTACGAGGTTTAGCATGTGCAACCCACGATATTACGGCAAAACAATGACCTGGTCTCGGAGGCAGAACAATGACCTGGTCTCAGAGGCAGAACAATGACCTGTTCTGAGAGGCAGATCAATGACCTGGTCTCAGAGGCAGAACAATGACCTGGTCTGAGAGGCAGAACAATGACCTGGTCTCAGAGGCAGAACAATGACCTGGACTCAGAGGCAGAACAATGACTTGGTATCAGAGGCAGAACAATGACCTGGGTTCAGAGGCAGAACAATGACCTGGTCTCTGAGGCAGAACAATGACCTGGTCTCAGAGGCAGAACAATGACCTGGTCTCAGAGGCAGAACAATGACCTGGTCTCAGAGGCAGAACAATGACCTGGTCTCAGAGGCAGAACAATAACCTGGCCTCAGAGGCAGAACAATGACTTGGTCTCAGAGGCAGAACAGTATCGGTTAATCCGTCTTTCTCCCCCAGAGAATCATCCATCCTGCCCTCCGACGACAGGCATTCCAAGCCTCGGTGCAGCGGAATTTCCAGTCACAGAGTCAACCGAAAGAGTGGAGACTCTGGTCCTGGTATCAGGCTGACTGATTGGCTGATTCCGGTCCTAGTACCTAGTCCTGGTATCAGGCTGACTGATTGGCTGATTCCGGTCCTGGTACCTAGTCCTGGAATCAGGCTCTCGAACATCCATGTTCTAAACATTTATATGTTTATGTTCATTGCACGTCTATGCGTCGATGTCTATTTCTTCGTTTTTATGCACGTCTATGCGTCAGTGTCTATTTCCTCGTAACCTGTGGTTCCTCTAGGCCCTTGATCCAGAATCACTCGAGTTTTCGCGTTAGTCCCTTTCGATCCTTGATGTCTGGCTCTCCAATTCGTGTGTATGGTTCTCCATCACTCGGTGTACGGTTCTCCTACTCCCGGGGTCAGCCTTTTCCAACGAGCTTTATTGTCAGGCTCTCCCAAGCTAAGGCGTCAGGCTCTCCCTAGCTAAGGCGTCAGGCTCTCACTAGCTAAGGCGTCACGCTCTCCTTAGCTAAGGCTCAGGCTCTCCCAAGCTAAGGCATCAGGCTCTCCCAAGCTGTAATGCCAGGCTTCGCTGTCAGCAAGCCGAGAATGTTGGAGACCCAGCCGGGCTTCTCTCCCTCTGACCTCGTTTCCCAGCTTCGCTCTTTCTGTGCCTTATCGCCCTCGTCTCGCCACTCCATTGGGTGCTGAGCAAAGCCCTTTGTCAACGGCGTCACCTCGGTAGGAAATGATGGAGAGGCCGGGACACTGCATGGAAGGCCGAGAAGTCATGCGAGGCTTGGTACGGTATTGGGAGGAAGGCTGACGCCAATGACTGAAGATTCTTAACTTAAACATTTTAGTTGACGATGTTAATAAGTATGGCGGTTTCCTAGGCTGCCATTACAATGAATCACCAAGGATGCTTCAACAAGCCTTCTAGCGGAAGCTTCACCAAGCCTTTTAGTGGGCGCCTCCTCAAACCCTGTGATGGAGGCCTCACGAAACCTGCTAGTCGAGGTCACACCAAGATCTCTATCGGACGCCACAACAAGCCGATCAACGGAGGCCTCACGGTGGTGAGGCCCTACCAGAAAAATCCTTACCTAGCCCTCTAGCGGAGGCCTCACCCCCTCTTCTAGCGGAGGCCTCACCATGTCTTCTAATGGAGACCTCATCAAGCCCTTTAAAAAAAACATCCTAAGTCCTCCAGCAGAGGTCTCACCAAGCCCTCTCGCGAAGGTCACTTCCAATTCCCTAGTGGACGACTCATCAGGTCCTTCAGCAGAGGTCTCACCAAGAACTCTAACAGAGGCTTAACCAAGCCATCTAGCGAAGGCCTCACAGAGTCCTCTAGCAAAGGACTCCATGGTCCTCTAGCAGATACCTCATTCCCTTAAGCAGGGACCTCATCATGCTATTATTGGAGGCTTCACTTCCTATAGCACATGCATGACCAAGCTTACCAGCGGAAGTCTCACCCGCTCTTTCAGCGGAGGCCTCAGCACGCATTTCTAGCGGAGGCCTCACCATCTCTAGAAGAGGCCTCAGCCCCTCTAGCTGAAGCCTCATCCTTTCTAGTGGCGGTCTCACCCCTAAGGCAGAGGCATTAATAAGCCCTTCCGTGAAGAACTCTTCTCGTCTAATGAAGGCCTGACGCCCTTTAGCAGAGGGCTAACCAAGCCCTATTGTGGAGGCCTCATTTTCTCTGGTAAAGTCCTCACCTATTTTAACGGAGGCCTCCCCAAGCTATCTAGTGGGGGCCTTACCAAGCCAGCCCTTTAACGGAGACTATCCTCTCAAGTGTAGGCCTCACCCTTCAAGTATAGGCCTCACCAAGCCTTTTTTAGTGGTGGCTATGCCAAACCCTCCAACGGAGGCATCACCAAGCCCTCTAGCGGAGATCTGACCATGCCCTGTAGAGCCAGATCAGTCATTTGTTCCCACCTGGTCGCTGTATGCGTGCTTGTTCAAGCAATTATTCCGAGTAAACTTAATTGAGTCGCCGCGACTAGCAGTAATACGAGTGCCTGTTCTGATTGAACCATGATTGATTTGCGCTGAGACCATGGGCAGGGAGCGGAATGCAGTACTCATGGTTGTTTTTAGCTCTGCACACTTGAAGGCTCTCAAAACATAGTAACTCTCCATAAGAAGTACGACTAAATGTTTTGTTCGAGTGATTTTTTATTCAATTAGGTAAAAATTTGTAGGATTACTTGCAATAAATAGCTGGTATTTTCATCAACCTTCGAATATTAGGTAAATTAAAATTCGAAGCATATTCTGTAAAAGGATACTCTCGACCTGCTATTCAAAGATTTTGCCGGACGGAAATGATTACTGAATGAAGTAATGTCTTCTCCATCCTCCCCTAACATTCCCTCTTTAAATTGTCGCCTAAAATGAATTGCAGCGCCATAGTTTAATCTGCACTTAATTTTTCCCGTAAGCACGTGCACGAGCTCGCTGCTCAGTATACAATTCATTGATAAAGAGGCGACGGTTCTTTCAACTCTTTTAAGAACTTAATCACAGGACCCTGGTGTCCCAGCCCATCCAAGCGGCCTTGCCCGAAACAGGTGCCGTTCCCAGTACGCATCTAGCGGCGTCTCTTCTTTGAGATCTCGGCACGGTTTCAAAATGTGTTTACCCCATAGTCATTTCTGTAGCAAGAGCATTAAATGTCTGAGGGATTGAAACACTTTAAGGCAGAGACGAGTTATCGTCGACAAGACATAGCCAATGTGGACCGGGAGTTTCATGTTATCTAGATGATGACTGCCCTGCTCACAATAGGTCACCAAAGGTCGTTCCCGGGTCACTGTGGCAAAGAATACTGCCGTCATGACATTTGGCGTGTTATTATTAGCCACGTCAGCTTCCCTTGACGGCCGTGTCCATATGATCCTGGGCCATGTCGGTCTATATCAGTGCTCCTGTGCCCTGATTAATTGTGGTAGTGTTTGTGATGGAGTCGAAGCTCTTAAAAACAGTTGAAAATCCTAATGATGGGTCACAAGTTTATTCTTATAGATAACTCGATTCACGGTAGAGGACGAAACTTTTGTCAGCGATCAAAGTTCCCAAACAATAATTAATTGTACCTGGTAACCAATTAAACGATTAATCACATATGATGAGGTGTATCAGTCAAAATGCAAGTGACTCATCAATTTCGAGTGTGTATGTACATCTGTAAAAATGTTGAATAAACATTTAACATTTTGTTCTGATTAGACAGCTAAGTATAAATAAATAGATCTGCCAATGTTTATAATGATATCCTACGCTGCAAAGTGAGCCTAATAATTTAACGACATTTACAATCATTGAGTTGAAGAACTCGAAAAATGACTAGTCCTTTTTTCAAAGTTGGATGTAGTCACTGCAACAATTTTTTAGACTAATATTCGACTGTTCACTAAGAGGTTAGCATCACAATTACGCAACAGTTCGTTGTTAAGAATAACATCATAAACCGTGACACTACCACTGTATAGAAGGCAAACGGCTTGTTTCATCTCTCTTCTGTTTTCCTCCACGGTCAATATTGTGTTGGATTACTGCCCACAATACAATATTGTGTCAAGCCAGTTTACCCGGGCCAACCTAATAAATGTTTTTCTGTATTGTCTCATGGCCGAGCAGGCTGCAGGAGATTCAATGACAATTTCTCCTTTGATGCTTCTATTGCAGAGGAAGAATGAAGCCCGGGAGATAAACTTCTGGAAAACGCATTTGATGACTCAAATACGTATGAGAGAACTTGATCCTCAAATGGTATCAATTGACCATATTGAACAATATTAAGGGGGGACAGTTCTTAAAATTGGGTCGTTTTGAAACAAATTTTAGGTGCACTGAACGCTAACTCTCTTCTTTCATGACCGATTGGAGGCGCACTGAACGCTAGCTCTCTTCTTTCATGACCGATTGGAGGCGCACTGAACGCTAATTCTCTTCTTTCACGACCGATTGGAGGCGCACTGAACGCTAGCTCTCTTCTTTCATGACCGATTGGAGGCGCACTGAACGCTAACTCTCTTCTTCCATGATCGATTGGAGGTGCACTGAACGCTAACTCTCTTCTTCCATGATCGATTGGAGGCGCACTGAACGCTAGCTCTCTTCTTCCATGATCGATTGGAGGCGCACTGAACGCTAGCTCTCTTCTTTCATGATCGATTGGAGGCGCACTGTACGCTAGCTCTCTTCTTCCATGATCGATTGGAGGCGCACTGAACGCTAGCTCTCTTCTTTCATGATCGATTGGAGGCGCACTGAACGACAACTCTCTTTTTCCATGATAGATTGGAGGCGCACTGAACGCCAACTCTCTTCTTTCATGACCGATTGGAGGCGCACTGAACGCTAACTCGCTTCTTCCATGATCGATTGGAGGCGCAGTGAACGCCAACTCTCTTCTTTCATGACCGATTGGAGGCGCACTGAACGCTAACTCGCTTCTTCCATGATCGATTGGAGGCGCACTGAACACTAGCTCTCTTCTTCCATGATTGATTGGAGGCGCACTGAACGCCAACTCTCTTCTTCCATGATCGATTGGAGGCGCACTGAACGCCAACTCTCTTCTTCCATGATCGATTGGAGGCGCAC
>SDVV010002209.1:0-23533 GCA_016164225.1 Gammarus roeselii | reverse complement strand
AATTGATAAGATAATCTTGGTAAATTTATGCTGGAGATATTGTAATCCATTAGGTAATAAATTTTTGGTACGTTTATGCTGGATATACGGTAAGTCTTTATGTACGGTAATCTAGGTACGTTTATGCTATAGATATGGTAAGCTATTAGGTAAGTAAAATTATCTTAGTACGTTTATGCTGGAGATATGGTAAGCCACTAGGTAAGGTATTATTGTTTCGTGTATGCTTGAGATCTGGTAAGCTATTAGGTATGGTATTCTTGGAACGTTTATGCCGGAGATAAGGTAAGCCAATATTTAAGGTATTCCTGATTCGTGCATGCTGGATATATGGTAAGCTATTAGGTAAGGTATTATTGGTACGTTATTGCTGGAGATATGGTAAGCTATTAGGTAAGGTATTCTTGGTACGTTTATGCTGGAGATATGGTAAGTCATAAGGGAAGGTAATTTAGGAACGTGTATGCTATGGATATGGTAAGCTATTAGGTAAGTAAAAATATCTTGGTACGTTTATGCTGGAGATATGGTAAGCTATTAGGTAAAGTATTATTGGTACGTTTATACTGGAGATACAGTATGATAAGCTATTGGGTAAGGTATTCTTGGTGCATTTATGCATGAGATGTGGTAAGCTATTAGGTAAAGTATTCATGGTACGTTCATGCTGGAGATATGGTATGTCATTAGGTAAGTAAAGTATTCCTAATACGTTTATACTGGAGAAATGGTAAACTATTAGGTAAGGTAATCAAGGAACGTTGATGCTATAGATATGGTAAGCCAGTAGGTAAGTAGATTTATCTTGGTACGTTTATGCTGGAGACATGGTAAGTCATTAGGTAAGGTATTCCTGGTACGTTTATGCTGGTTATACAATAAGCTATTAGGTAAGGTAATCATGGCACGTTTCTGCTGGAGATATGGTTAGCTAGTAGATAAAGTAATCTTGGTACGTTTATGCTGGATAAATGGTAAGCCATCAGTTAGAGTCTTCTTGGTGCGTTTATGCCAGAGATATGCTAAGCCATTAGGTTAGGTATTCTTGGTTCGGGTATGCTGGAGATACGTTAAGCCATTAGTCAAGGTATTCTTCGTACTCTTATGCTTGAGATAAAGTAAGCTATTAGGTGAAGTAATCTTGGTACGTTTATGGTCGATATATGGTAAGCCATTAGGTAAGCTTATCGTGACAGAGTCATGCTGGAGATATAGTAAGCTATTGGGTAAGGTGTTAATGGTTCGTTCATGCTGGAGATATGGTAAGCTATTAGGTAAGGTATTCTTGGTACGTTTATGCTGGATATATGGTAAGACATTGGGTGAGGTAATCTTGGTACGTTTATGCTGAAGATATGGTAAGCGATTAGGAAAAGTATTCTTGGTACATATATGCTGGAAATATGGTAGGTCATTAGGAAAGGAATTCTTGGTACATTTATGCTGGAGATATGGTAAGCTATTATGTAAGGTTTACTTGTTTCGTGTATGCTGGAGATCTGGTAAGTCATTAGGTAAGGTATTCTCGGTACGTTTATGCTGGAGATATGGTAAGCAATTAGGTGAGGTATTCTTGATACGTTTATGCTAGATATACGGTAAGCTATTAGGTAAGGTAATCTTGTCACGTTTATGCTGGAGATATAATAAGCTATTTGGTAAGGTATTATTCGTTCGTGTACGCGGGAGATATGGTAAGTCATTAGGTAAGGTATTCTTGGTACGTTTATGCTGGAGATTTGGTAAGCCATTAGGTAAGGTATTCGTGGTACGTTTAAGCTGGAGATATGGTAAGTCATTAGATGAAGTATTTTTGGTACCTTTATGATGTAGATATGGAAAAACCTTAGGTAACGTATTCTTGGTACGTTTATGCTGGAGATATGGTAAGCTATAAGGTAAGTAAGGTATTTTTGGTCCGGTCATGCTGGAATTATGGAAAGACATTAGGTAAGGTATTCTTGTTTCATGTATGCTGGAAATATGGTGAGCCATTGTGTAAGGTATTCTTTTTTTATGTATGCTGGAAACATGGTAAGTTATTAGGTGAGGTATTCATGTTTCGTGTATGCTGGACATATGTTAAGCTACTATATAAGGTATTCTTGATACGTTTATGCTGGAGATATGGTAAGCTATTAGGAAGGGTATTCATGATACGTTTATGCTGATAATTCGGTAATCCATTAGGTAAGGTGATCTTGGCACATTTTTGCTGGAAATATGGTAAGCCATTGGTAGTTTAATCATGGTACGTTCATGCTAGATATATTGTAAGCCATAAGGTAAGTAAAGTTATCTTGGTGCGTTTATGCTGTAGATATGGTAAGCTATTAGATAAGGTAATCTTGGTACGTTTATGCTGGATATATGGTAAGCTATTAAGTAAGGTATTCTTGGTTCGTGTATGCTGGAGATACGGTAAGCCATCAGGCAAGGTATCCATGGTACGTGTATGCTTGAGATAAAGTAAGCTATTAGGTGAGGTATTCTTGGAACGTTTATGCTGGAGATATGGTAAGCTATTAGGTAAGGTATTCTTGGTACGTTTATGCTGGATATATGGTAAGTCATTGGGTAAGGTAATCTTGGTACGTTTATGCTGAAGATATGGTAAGCTATTAGGTTAGGCTACGTTTATGCTGGAGACTAGGTAAGCCATTAGGTAAAGTATTTTTGGTACGTTTATGCTGGACATACGGTAAACCATTATGGAAAGTATTTTTGGTACGTTTATGCTGGATATACGGTAAGTCATTATGTGAGGTAATCTTGACACGTTTTTGCTACGGTAAGCCATTAGGCGAGGTATTTTTGGTACGGTCATGCTGGATGAACAGTAGGTCATTGGGTAAGGTAATTTTCGTACCTTTATGCTGGGGATATGGTAAGCTATTAGGTAAGGTATTCCTGGAACGTTTATGCTGGAGATATGGTAAGCTTTTAGGTAAGGTATTCTTGGTACGTTCATGCTGGATAGATGGTAAGTCATTGGGTAAGGAAATCTTGCTACGTTTATGCTGAAGATATGGTAAGCTATTAGGGGAAGTATTCTTGGTAAATTTATGCTGGATATATGGTAGATCATTAGGTAAGGTATTCTTGGTACATTTATACTGGAGATATGGAAGCCATTATGTAGAGTATACTTGGTTCGTGTATGCTTGTGATATGGTAAGCCATTAGGTAAGGTATTATTGGGACGTTAATGCTGGAGATATATTAAGCAATAAGGTGAGGTATTCTTGGTACGTTTATGCTGGATATACGGTAAGCAATAAGGTAAGGTAATCTTGACACGTTTATGCTGGAGATATAGTAAGCTATTTGGTAAGTTATTATTCGTTCGTGTATGCTGGATATATGGTAAGCTATTTGGTTAGGCATTATTGGTTCGTGTATGCTGGTGACATGATGAGCAATTTTGTAAGGTATCACTGGTACGATTATGCTAGATATACGATAAGCTATTTGGTAAAGTAATCTTGACACATTTTTGCTGGAGATATGGTAAGCAATTGATAAGATAATCTTAGTACATTTATGCTGGAGATATTGTAATCCACCAAGTAATGTATTTTTGGTACGTTTATGCTGGATTTATGGTAAGTCATTAGGTACGGTAATCTAGGTACGTTTATGCTATAGATATGGTAAGCCATAAGGTAAGTAAAGTAATCTTGGTACGTTTATGCTGGAGACATGGTAAGTTATTAGGTAAGGTATTCTTGGTACGTTCATGCCGGAGATAAGGTAAGTCATTATTTAAGGTATTCCTGGCTCGTGCATGCTGGATATATGGTAAGCTATTAGGTAAGGTATTCTTGGTACGTTACAGCCGGAGATATGGTAAGCTATTAGGTAAGGTATTCTTGGTACGTTTACGCTGGAGATATGGTAAGTCATAAGGTAAGGTAATCTAGGTACGTGTATGCTATATATATGGTAAGCCATTAGGTAAGTATGGTTATCTTGGTACGGTTATGCTGGAGATATGGTAAGCCATTAGGTAAGGTATTCTTGGTACGTTTATGCTGGAGATATGGTAAGCTATTAGGTAAGGTATTATTGGTATGTTTATACTGGAGATACAGTATGGTAAGCTATTGGGTAAGGTATTCTTGGTGCGTTTATGTTGGAGATATGGTAAGCTATTAGGTAAAGTATTCTTGGTACGTTCATGCTGGAGATATGGTAAGCCATTCGGTAAGTAAAGTATTCCTTATACGTTTATACAGGAGATTTGGTAAGCTATTAGGTAAGGTAATCTAGGTACGTTGATGCTATAGATATGGTAAGCCAGTAGGTAAGTAGAAATATCTTGGTACGTTTATGCTGGAGACATGGTAAGTCCTCAGGTGAGGTATTCCTGGTACGTTTATGCTGGATACACAATAAGCTATTAGGTAAGGTAATCTTGGCACGTTTCTTCTGAAGATATGGTTAGCTAGTAGATAAAGTAATCTTGGTACGTTTATGCTGGATATATGGTAAGCCATCAGTTAGAGTATTCTTGGTAAGTTTATGCTAGAGATATGGTAAGCTATTAGGTTAGGTATTCTTGGTTCGGAAATGCTGGAGATATGGTAAGCCGTTAGGTAAGCTTATCGTGACACAGTCATGCTGGAGATATAGTAAGCTATTAGGTAATGTATTCCTGGTACGATTTTGCTGGATATACGATAAGCTATTAGGTAAGGTAATCTTGGCACATTTTTGCTGGAGATTTTGTAAGCTCTTAGGTAAGGTATTCTTGGTACGTTTATGCTGGAGATTTAATGAGCTATTAGGTAAGGTATTCCTAGTACGTTTATGTTAGAGATATGGTAAGCTATTAGGTTAGGTATTCTTGGTTTGTGTATGCTTGAGATAAGGTAAGCCATTAGGTAAAGTTTACTTGGCAAGTTTATGCTGGAGATATGGTAAGTCATTAGTTAAGGTATTCTTGGTACGTTTATGCTGGAGATTTGGTAAACTATTAGGTAATCTAAACTTGACACGTTTATGCTTTAGATATAGTAAGTTATTAGATAAGGTATTCTTGGTTCGTGTATGCTGGAGGTATGGTAAGCTATTAGGTAAGGTATTCCTTGTACGTTTATGCTGGAGATATGGTAAGCTATTAGGTAAAGTATTCTTGGCACATTTCTGCTGGAGGTATGGTTAGCTATTAGATAAGGTAATCTTGGTACGTTTATGCTGATAATATGTTAAGCCATCAAGTAAGGTTCTCTTGACACGTTTACGCTGGATATATAGTAAGCTATTAGGTAAGGTATTATTGGTTCGTGTATGCTGAAGAAATGGTGAGTCATTAGGCATGGTTTTCCTGGTACATTAATGCTGGATATACGGTAAGGCATTAGATTAGGTGAGCTTGGTACGTTTATGCTGGAGATATGGTAAGCCATTATGTAAATTATCTTTGGATAGTTTATGCTGGATATATGATGAGTCATTAGGTAAGGTAATCTTGTTACGTTTATGCTGGAGATACGGTAAGTCATTAGTCAAGGTATTCTTGGTACTCTTATGCTTGAGATAAAGTAAGCTATTAGGTGAGGTATTCTTGGTACGTTTATGCTGGAGATATAGTAAGCTATTAGGAAGGGTATTATTAGTTCGTGTTTGCTGGATATACGGTAAGTCATTAGGTAAGATAATCTTGGTACGTATATGCGGGAGATGTGGTAAGCCTGTAGGTAAGGTATTCTTGGTATGGTTATGCTGGATATACGGTAAGCTATTAGGTGAGGTTTTCTTGGCAAATTTTCGCTGGAGATATGGTAAGCCATTAGATAAATTAATCTTGGTACGTTTTTGCTAGAGATATAGTAAGTTATTAGGTAAGGTATTCCTGATCCGTTGGTGCTGGATATACGGTAAGTCATTTGGTAAGGTAATCTTGGTACGTTTATTCATTAGATACGGTAAGATATTAGGGAAGAGACGTATTATTGGTACGTTTATGCTGGAGATATGGTAAGCGATTAGTTAAGGTATTCATTGTACGTTTATGCAAGAGATAAGGTAAGCTATTATATATGTAAGGTATTCTTGGTTCGTGTATGCTGGAGATATTGTGAGCCATAGGTAAGGTATTCATGGTACGTTTATGCTGGAGATATGGTAAGTCATTAGTTAAGGTATTTTTAGTACGTTTATTCTGGAGATATGGTAAGTCATTAGGAAAGGTATTCTTGGTACGTTCATGCTGGATATATGGTAAGTCATTTGGTAAGGTATTCTTGGTACGTTTATGCTGAATATACTCTATGTCATTAAGTGAGGTAATCTTGACACGTTTCTGCTGGAGATATGGTAGGCCATTAGGTATGGTATTCATCGTACGTTTATGCTGGAGATATGGTGAGTCATTAGGTAAAGTATTCCTGGTGGTTTATGCAAGAGATACGGTAAGCTATTATACAAGGTATTCTTGGTTCGTGTATGCTGGAGATATTGTAAGCCATAGGTAAGGTATTCATGGTACGTTTATGCTAGAGATATGGTAAGTCATAAGGTTAGGTATTCTTGGATCGTGTATGCTAGAGATATGGTAAGTCATTAGGCAAGGTATTCCTGGTACGTTTACGCTGAAGATATGGTAAGCTATTAGGTTAGGTATTATTGGTTCGTGTATGCTGGAGAAATGGCAAGCATTAGGCAAGGTTATATTGGTACGGTAATGCTGGATATACAGTAAGTCATTAGGTTAGGTGATCTTGAAACGTTTATGCTGGAGATATGTCAAGCTATTATGTGAAGTATTCTTGGTACGTTTATGCTGGACTTATGGTAAAACATTTGGTAAGGTTATCTTGGTACGTTTATGCTGGAGATATGGTAAGCCATTATGTAAGGTATACTTGGTTCATGTATGCTGGAGATATGGTAAGCTATTAGGTAAGATATTCTTGGTACGCTTATGCTGGATATACAGTAGGTCATTAGGCAAGGTAATCTTGGTACGTTTATGCTGGATATACGATAATTCATTAGGTAAGGTAATCTTGGTACGTATATGCGGGAGATGTGGTAAGGCATTAGGTAAGGTATTCATGGTATGGTTATGCTGGATATCCGGAAAGCTATTAGGTAAGGTAATCTTGGCACATTTTCGCTCGAGATATGGTAAGCCATTAGATTAGGTAATCTTGGTACGTTTCTGCTGGAGATATGCTAAACCTTTAGGAGAGGTATTCATGGTACGTTTATGCTCGATATGCGGTAGGTCATTAGGTAAGGTAATCTTGGTACGTATATGCTGAAGATATGGTAACCTATTAGGTAAAGTATTCTTTTTACATTTATGCTGGAGATATGGTAAGCCATTAGGTAAGTAAAGTATTTTTATTACGTTTATACTGGTGATACGGTAAGCTATTAGGTAAGGTATTCTGGTTTCGTGTATGCTGGGAATATGGAAAGCCATTAGGTAAGGTATTCTTGGTACGTTATGCTGGAGATATGGTAAGCTATTAGGTAGGGTATTCATGGTACGTTTATGCTGGATATATCTTAAGCCAATACGTAACGTAATCATGCGATGTTTTTGCTGGAGATATGGTAAGTCATTAGGTAAGTATTCTTGGTACGTTTATGCTGGAGATATGGTAAGCTATTAGGTAAGGTATCATTGGTACGTTTATGCTGGATATGGTGAGAAATTAGGTGTGATATTCTTGGTGTGTTTATGCTCGATATATGGTGAGCCAATAGGTAAGATAATCTTGGCACATTTTTGATGGAGATATGGTACGCTGTTAGGTAAAGTATTCATGATACGTTTATGCTGGATATTTGGAGCGTCATTAGGAAAGGTATTCCTGGTACGTTTATGCTGGAGATATGGTGAGCGTAGGTAAGGTAATATTGGTACGTTTATGCTGGATATATGGTAAGCTATTAGGTAAGGTATTCTTGGTACGTTCATGCTGGAGACATGGTAAGCTAGCTATTAGGTAAGTAAAGTATTCATGGTCCGTTTATGCTGGAGATGTGGTAAGCTATTAGGTAAGGTATTAATGTTTCGTGTATGCTGGAGATATGGTAAGCTACTGTGTGAGGTATTCTTGGTACGTTTATGCTGGAGATATTTTAAACTATTAGGTAGGGTATTCATGATACGTTTATGCTGATTATACGTTAAGCCATTATGTGAGGTAATCTTGGCACGTTTTTGCTGGAGATATGGTAAGCTATTAAGTAAGGTGTTCTTGGTTCGTTTATGCTGGAGATATGGTAAGCTATTAGGAAAGGTATTCCTGGTACGTTTACGCTGGAGATATGGTGAGTGATCTAGTAAGGTATTATTGGAACGTTTATGCTAGAGATAAGGTAAGCTATTAGGTTAGGTATTCGTGATTCGTGTATGCTGGAGATACGGTGCGCCATTTGGGAAGGTATTCTCGGTTGGTTTATGCTGGAGATATAGTAAGCTATTAGGTAAGATATTTTTTGGTACGTTTACGCTGGAGATATGGTAAGCTAATAGGTAAGGTAATCTTGACACAATTATGCCGGAGATATAGTAAGTCATTAGGTAAGGTATTATTAGTTCGTGTATGCTGGAGATATGGTGAGCCTTCAGGTGAGGTATTCTTGATACGTTTATGCACGATCTACGGTAAGTCATAAGGTAAGGTAATTTTGGTACGTTTATGCGGGAGATGTGGTAAGATATTAGGTAAGGTATTTTTGGGACTGTAATGTTGGATATACGGTAAGCTATTAGGTAAGGTTTTCATGGAACACTTTTGCTGGAGATATGGTAAGCCATTAGATAATGCAATCTTTGAACGTTTATGCTGGAGATATGGTAAGCCATTAGGTAAGGTATTCTTGATACGTTTGTGCTGGATATACGGTAATTCATTAGGTAAGGTAATCTTGGTACGTTTATGCTTTAGAAATGGTAAGTCATTAGGTTAGGTATTCATGGTACGTTTATGCTGTAGATATGGTAACCCATAGGTAAGTAAAGTATTCATGGTCCGTTTATGCTGGAGATGTGGTAAGATATTAGGTAAAGTATTCTTGTTTCTTGTATGCTGGAGATATGGTAAGCCACTAGGTAAGGTATTCTTGGTACGTTTATGTTGGAGATATGGTAAGCTAATAGGTAGGGTATTAATGATACGTTTATGCTGGATATACGGTATGCTATTAGGTAATGTAATCTGGACACGTTTTTGCTAAAGATATGGTGAGCTATTAAGTAATGCATTCATGGTACGTTTATACTGGAGATATGGTAAGCTATTAGGTAAAGTAATTTTTTGGTACGTTTATGCTAAAGATATGGTAAGCCATTAGATTAGAGTAAGGAAAACAAACGAGCACGATTGCTCATGTCGAGTGTTTCCTTGAAAGAAGAGTGGGGGATAGTCAACGGGGCTTTAGAAATTCACGCACACATACAGAAAAAGGAAGGTTGTAAGGACAGAAAGAGAAGGACCACCACTACCATTACCTCTACCTGCTACAACCACCCTACTACTACCCGGGGCATTTCAGCCTCGGAGAAAAAAAGGTCGAGTGTCAGATCGACAATTTTGGGAACGGGGCGAACAAGAAGCGATGAGAAGTATTCAGGTTCCAGGCGGTCGCATCTCAGACGGTCGAGCAGAGACGGCCACGCCCATACGCTCAGCAGACTCATACTTTTCCTCGAGCGCATGCCTGTCGGCTTGCCCCAGAGGTTGGGTCAGAAGGACGCCAACTAAGTATTGAGTCTAATTCGAATGAGCAATGGGTATTTAAATTTTGACATGTATGTACACATTTGAAGAGAGCACCACACCTAGTTTCCCGGGCAATGGTCCTCCCTCATGTGCTCAGAAGATTAAGTCTTCTGTACGCAAGTGGTTCCTTGAAGGCTGTCGCACTTCAAGGTGAGACGTCGGAGGGACATCTCCTATGATAGACCTGCCCTTGGCTGATCTAGAGTCCAGGTCATTGGGTTAGGTATTCTCGGTTCGTGTATGCTGGAGAAACGGTGCTCCGTTAGGGAAGGTATTCTTGGTACGTTCATGCTGAAGATATGGAAAGCCATTAGGAAAGGTATTCTGGTGTCGTGTATGCTGGAAATATGGTAAGCTATTAGGTAAGGTATTCGTACGTTTATGCTGGAGATATGGCAAGCTATTTGGTAAGGTATTATTGGTACATATATGCTGGATATACGGTAAGCTATTAGGTAAGGCAATCTTGGCACGTTTTTGCTTGAGATATGGTAGGTCATTAGGTAAAGTAATTTTGACACGTTTATAATGGAAATATAGTAAGTCATTAGGCATGGTATTATTGGTTCGTGTATGCTGGAGATATGGTAAGCTATTAGGTAAAGAATTCTTGGTACGTTTGTTCTGGAGATATGGTGCGTTATTAGAAAAGATATTCATGTTTTGTGTATGCTGGAGAGATGGTAAGCTATCTGGTCAGGTATTCTTGATTCGTGTATGTTGCAGATACTGTAAGCTATTAGGCAAGGTATCCTTGGTACGTTCATGCTGGACATATGGTAAGCCGGAAGGTGAGGTATTCATAAACATTTATGCTGAAGATATGGTAAGCTATTAGGTAAGGTATTCATGTTGCGCGTATGCTTGAGATATGGTAAGATATTAGGTTAGGCATTCGTGGTTCGTGTATGCTTGAGATATGGTGGGCCATTATGTAAGGTATGCTTGGTTCCTGTATGCTGGAGATATGGTAAGGCATTGGGTAAGGTATTCTAGGTACGTTTATGCTGGAGACATGGTAAGCTATTTGGTATGCCATTAGGTAAGGTATTCTTGGCACGTTTATGCTTTAGATATGGTAAGTCTTTGGGTGAGGTATTCTTGGTACGTTTATGCTTGAGATATGGTAAGCCATTATGTAAGTGCAAATATCTTGGTATGTTTATGATGGAGATATGGTAAGCCAATAGGTATAAAGTATTCATGGTACGTTTATGCTGGATACACAATAAGCCATTAGGTAAGGTAATCTTGGCACATTTCTGCTGGAGATATGGTAACCTATTAGATAAGGTAATCTTGGTACGTTTATGCTGGATATATGGTAGGCTATTAAGTAAGGTATTCTTGGTTCGTGTATGCTGGTGATACGGTAAGCCATTAGGCAAGGTATTCATGGTACGTTTATGCTTGAGATGAAATAAGCTATTAGGTGAGGTATTCTTGGTACGTTTATGCTGGAGATATCGTATGCCATTAGGTAAGGTATTCTTGGCACGTTTATGCTGGAGATATGGTGAGTCATTAGGTAAGGTATTCTTGGTACGTTTATGCTAGAGATATGGTGAGCCATGAGGTAAGGTATTCTTGGTTCGTGTATGCTAGGAAACGGTAAGTTATCAGACAAGGTATTCCTGGTACGTTTATGCTGGAGATATAGTAAGCTATTAGGTAAGGTATTCTTGGTACGGTTATGCTGGATAAACGGTAAGTCATTAGGTAAGGTAATTTTGGTACCTTTATGCTTGGGATATGGTAAGCTATTAGGTAAGGTATTCTTGGAGGGTTTATGCTAGAGATATGGTAAGCTATTAGGTAAGGTATTCCCGGTACGTTTATGCTGGATATATGGTAAGTCATTGGGTAAGGTAATCTCGGTACGTTTATGCTGAAGATATGGTAAACGATTAGGTAAAGTATTCTTGGTACATATATGCTGGATATATGGTAGGTCATTAGGTAAGGCATTCTTGGTACATTTATGCTGGAGAAATGGTGAGCCAATATGTAAGGTATACTTGTTTCGTGTATGCTGGAGATATGGTAAGTTATTAGGTAAGGTATTATTGGTATGTTTATACCGGAGATATGGTAAGCAATTAGGTGAGGTATTCTTGGTACGTTTATGCTGGATATACGGTAAGCTATTAGGTAAGGTGAACTTGACACGTTTATGCTGGAGATATAATAAGCTATTTGGTAAGGTATTATTCGTTCGTGTATGCGGGAGATATGGTAAGCTATTAGGTTAGGCATTCTTGGTTCGTGTTTGCTGAAGATATGGTAAGTCGTTATATAAGGTGTGCTTGGTTCCTGTATGCTGGAGATATGGTAAGCCATTGGGTAAGGTATTCTTTGTACGTTTATGCTGGAGATTTGGTAACCTATTAGGTAAGGTATTCGTGGTACGTTCATGCTGGAGATATGGTAAGTCAATATATAAAGTATTTATGGTACGTTTATGATGTAGATATGGTAAAACCTTAGGTAAGGTATTATTGGTACGTTTATGCTGGAGATATGGTAGGCTATTAGGTAAGTAGAGTATTTTTGGTCCGGTCATGCTGGAAATATGGTGAGACATTAGGTGAGGTATTCTTGTTTAATGTATGCTGGAAATATGGTGAGCCATTATGTGAGGTATTCTTGTTTCATGTATGCTGGAGACATGGTAAGTCATAAGGTGAGGTATTCATGTTTCGTGTATGCTGGACACATGGTAAGATACTATATAAGGTATTCTTATTACGTTTATGCTGGAGATATGGTAAGCTATTAGGTAGGGAATTCATGATACGTTTATGCTGATAATTCGGTAATCCATTTGGTAAAGTGATCTTGGCACATTTTTGCTGAAGATATGGTAAGCCATTGATAGTTTAATCTTGGTACGTTCATGCTAGAGATATTGTAAGCTATTAGGTAATGTATTTTTGCTACGTTTATGCTGGATATACGGAAAGTCATTAGGTAAGGTATTCTTTGTACGTTTATGCTATAGATATGGTAAACCATTAGGTAAGTAAAGTTATCTTGGTGCGTTTATGCTGGAGACATGGTAATCTATTAGATAAGGTAATCTTGGTACGTTTATGCTGGATATATGGTAAGCTATTAAGTAAGATATTGTTGGTTCGTGTATGCTGGAGATACGGTTAGCCATTAGGCAAGGTATTCATCGTACGTTTATGCTTGAGATGAAGTAAGCTATTAGGTGAGGTATCCTTGGTACGTTTATACTGGAGATATCGTATGCCATTAGGTAAGGTTTTCCTGGTACGATTATGCTGGATATACGATGAGCTATTAGGTAAGGTAATCTTGGCACATTTTTGCTGGAGATTTTGTAAGCTATTAGGTTAGGTATTCTTGGTTTGTGTATGCTTGAAATAAGGTAAGCCATTAGGTAAAGTTTACTTGGTAAGTTTATGCTGGAGATATGGTAAGTCATTAGTTAAGGTATTCTTGGTACGTTTATGCTGGAGATTTGGTAGGCTATTAGGTAATGTAATCTTCACACGTTTATGCTTTAGATATGGTAAGCTATTAGGTAAGGTATTCTTGGTTCGTGTATGCTGGAGGTATGGTAAGCTATTAGGTAAGGTATTCCTTGTACGTTTATGCTGGAGATATGGTAAGCTATTAGGTAAAATAGTCTTGGCACATTTCTGCTCGAGGTATGGTTAGCTATTAGATAAGGTAATATTAGTACGTTTATGCTGAATGTATGGTCAGCCATCAAGTAAGGTAATCTTGACACGTTTATGCTGGAGATATAGTAAGCTATTAGGTAAGGTATTATTGGTTCGTGTATGCTGAAGAAATGGTGAGTCATTAGGCAAGGTTTTCCTGGTACGTTAATGCTGGATATACGGTAAGGCAGTAGATTAGGTAAGCTTGGTACGTTTATGCTGGAGATATGGTAAGCCTTTATGTAAATTATCTTCGGTACGTTTATGCTGGATATATGATGAGTCATTAGGTAAGGTAATCTTGTTACGTTTATGCTGGAGATATGGTAAGATATTAGGTAACTTATTCTTGGTTCGTGTATGCTGGAGGTATGGAAAGCTATTAGGTAAGGTATTCCTTCTACGTTTATGCTGGAGCTTTGGTAAGCTATTAGGTAAAGTAGTCTTGGCACGTTTCTGCTGGAGGTATGGTTAGCTATTAGATAAGGTAATCTTGGTACGTTTATTCTGAATATATGGTAAGCCATCAGGTAAGGTAATCTTGACACGTTTATGTTGGAGATATAGTAAGGTATTAGGTACGGAATTATTAGTTCGTGTTTGCTAGATATACGGTGAGTCATTAGGTAAGATAATCTTGGTACGTATATGCGGGAGATGTGGTAAGCCTTTAGGTAGGGTATTCTTGGTATGGTTATGCTGGATATACGGTAAGCTATTAGGTGAGGTATTCTTGGCAAATTTTCGCTGGAGGTATGGTAAGCCATTAGATAAGGTAATCTTGGTACGTTTTTGCTAGAGATATAGTAAGTTATTAGGTAAGGTATTCCTGATACGTTTGTGCTGGATATACGGTAAGTCTTTGGTAAGGTAATCTTGGTACGTTTATTCATTAGATATGGTAAGATATTAAGGAAGGGAAGCATTATTGGTACGTTTATGCTGGACATATGGTAAGCGATTAGGTAAGGTATTCATGGTACGTTTATGCAAGAGATAAGGTAAGCTATTATGTAAGGTATTCTTGGTTCGTGTATGCTGGAGATAATGTAAGCCATAGGTAAGGTATTCATGGTACGTTTATGCTGGAGATATGGTGTAAGTCATTAGGTAAGGTATTCTTGGTACGTTTATTCTGGAGATATGGTAAGTCATTAGGTGAGGTATTCTTGGTACGTTCATGCTGGATATATGGTAAGTCATTAGGTGAGGTATTCTTGGTACGTTTATGCAGAATATACTCTAAGTCATTAAGTGAGGTAGTCTTGACACGTTTCGGCTGGAGATATGGTAGGCCATTAGGTAAGGTATTCATCGAACCTTTATGCTGGAGATATGGTGAATCATTAGGTGAAGTATTCCTGGTACGTTTATGCAAGAGAGAAGGTAAGCTATTATATAAGGTATTCTTGGTTCGTGTATGCTGGAGATATTGTAAGCTATAGGAAAGGTATTCATGGTACGTTTGCGCTAGCGATATGGTAAGTCATAAGGTTAGGTATTCTTGGATCGTGTATGCTAGAGATATGGTAAGTCATTAGGCAAGGTATTCCTGGTACGTTTAAACTGGAGATATAGTAAGCTATTAGGTAAGGTATTATTGGTTCTTGTATGCTGGAGAAATGGCAAGCCATTAGGCAAGGTTTTATTGGTTCGGTAATGCTGGATATACAGTGAGTCATTAGGTTAGGTGATCTTGGTACGTTTTTGCTGGAGATATGGTAAGCTATTAAGTGAAGTATTCTTGGTACGTTTATGCTGGATCTATGGTAAATCATTAGGTGAGGTTATCTTGATACGTTTATGCTGGAGATATGGTAAGCCATTATGTAAGGTATACTTGGTTCATGTATGCTGGAGATATGGTAAGCTATTAGGTAAGATATTCCTAGTACGCTCATGCTGGATATACAGTAGGTCATTAGGCAAGGTAATATTGGTACGCTGATGCTGGATATACAATAAGTCATTAGGTAAGGTAATCTTGGTAAGTATATGCGGGAGATGTGGTAAGGCATTAGGTAAGGTATTCATGGTATGGTTATGCTGGATATCCGGAAAGCTATTAGGTAAGGTAATTTTGGCACATTTTCGCTCGAGATATGGTAAGCCATTAGATTAGGTAATCTTGGTACGTTTCTGCTGAAGATATGCTAAACCTTTAGGAAAGGTATTCTTGGTACGTTTATGCTGGATATACGGTAGGTCATTAGGTAAGGTAATCTTAGTACGTATATGCTGAAGATATGGTAGAATATTAAGTCAAGTATTCTTGGTACATTTATGCTGGAGATATGGTAAGTAATTAGGTAAGTAAAGTATACGTATTACGTGTATGCTGGAGATATGGTAAGCCATTAGGTGAGCTATTCTTGGTACGTTTATGCTGGAGATATGATAAGCTATTAGGTAGCCTATTCATGGTACGTTTATGCTGGATATATCCTGAGCCATTACGTAAAGTAATCTTGCGATGTTTTGCTGGAGATATGGTAAGTCATTAGGTAAGTATTCTTGGTACGTTTATGCTGGAGATATGGTAAGCTATTAGGTAAGGTATTATTGGTACGTTTATGCTGGATATGGTAAGCAATTAGGTGAGGTATTCTTGGTGCGTTTATGCTGGATATATGGTGAGCCAATAGGTAAGATAATCTTGGCACAGTTTTGATTGAGATATGGTACGCTGTTAGGTAAAGTATTCATGGTACGTTTATGCTGGATATTTGGTGCGTCATTAGGAAAGGTATCCCTGGTACGTTTATGCTGGAGATATGGTAGGCGTAGGTAAGGTATTATTGGTACGTTTATGATGGATATATGGTGAGCTATTAGGTAAGGTATTCTTGGTACGTTCATGCTGGAGACATGGTAAGCTATTAGGTAAGTAAAGTATTCATGGTCCGTTTATGCTGGAGATGTGGTAAGCTATTAGGTAAGTATTAATGTTTCGTGTATGCTGGAGATTTGGTAAGCTACTATGTGAGGTATTCTTGGTACGTTTATGCTGGAGATATTTTAAACTATTAGGTAAGGTATTCATGATACGTTTCTGCTGATAATACGTTGAGCCATTATGTGAGGTAATCCTGGCACGTTTTTGCTGGAGATATGGTAAGCTATTAAGTAAGGTGTTCTCGGTACGTTTATGCTGGAGATATAGTAAGCTATTAGGTAAGGTATTTTTTGGTACGTTTACGCTGGAGATATGGTAAGCTAATACGTAAGGCAATCTTGACACGTTTATGCTGGATAATTAGTAAGCTATTAGGTAAGGTACATATTATTAGTTCGTGTATGCTGGAGATTTGGTGAGCCTTCAGGTGAGGTATTCTTGATACGTTTATACAGGATCTACGGTAAGTCATAAGGTAAGGTAATTTTGGTAAGTTTATGCGGGAGATGTGGTAAGATATTAGGTAAGGTATTTTTGATACGGTTATGTTGGATATACGGTAAGCTATTAGGTAAAGTTTTCATGGAACACTTTTGCTGGAGATATGGTAAGCCATTAGATAATGCAATCTTGGAACGTTTATGCTGGAGATATGGTAAGCCATTAGGTAAGGGATTCTTGATACGTTTGTGCTGGATATACGGTAACTCATTAGGTAAGGTAATCATGGAACGTTTATGCTTTAGAAATGGTAAGCCATTAGGTAAGTATAGTATTCCTGGTACGTTTATGCTTTAGATATGGTAAGTCATTAGGTAAGGTATTCATGGTACGTTTATGCTGTAGATATGGTAACCCATTAGGTAAGTAATGTATTCATGGTCCGTTTATGCTGGAGATGTGGTAAGCTATTAGGAAGAGTATTCTTGTTTCTTGTATGCTGGAGATATGGTGAGCCACTAGGTAAGGTATTCTTGGTACGTTTATGCTGGAGATATGGTAAGCTAATAGGTAGGGTATTAATGATACGTTTATGCTGGATTTACGGTATACTATTAGGTAATGTAATCTGGACACGTTTTTGCTGGAGATATGGTAAGCTATTAAGTAATGCATTCATGGTACGTTTATGCTGGAGGTATGGTAAGCTGTTAAGTAAAGTAATTTCTTGGTACGCTTATGCTAGAGATATGGTAAGCCATTAGGTTAGGTATCCTCGGTTCGTGTATGCTGGAGAAACGGTGCTCCGTTAGGGAAGGTATTCTTGGTACGTTCATGCTGAAGACATGGAAAGCCAATAGAAAAGGTATTCTGGTTTCGTGTTTTCTGGAGATATGGTTAGTTATTTGGTAAGGTATTCTTCGTACGTTTATGCTGGAGATATGGTACGCTATTAGGTAAGTGAAATATTCTTGGTACGTTTATGCAGGGGATATGGTAAGCCATTATGTAAGGTATTCTGGTGTCGTGTATGCTGGAAATATGGTAAGCTATTAGGTGAGGTATTCTTGGTACGTTTATGCTGGAGATATGGCAAGCTGTTTGGTAAGGTATTCTTGGTACGTATATGCTGGATATATGGTAGGCTATTAGGTAAGATAATTTCGGCACATTTTTGCTTGAGATATGGTAGGTCATTAGGTAAAGTAATTTTGACACATATATGATGGAGATATAGTAAGTCATTAGGCATGGTATTATTGGTTCGTGTATGCTGGAGCTATGGTACGCTATTAGGTAAAGAATTCTTGGTACGTTTGTTCTGTAGATATGGTAAGTGATTAGAAAAGGTATTCCTGGCACGTTTATGCTTGAGATATGGTGCGTTATTAGAGAAGGTATTCATGTTTTGTGTATGCTGGAGAGATGGTACGCTCTCTGGTCAGGTATTCTTGATTCGTGTATGTTGAAGATACTGTAAGCTACAAGGCAAGCTAACCTTGGTACGTTTATGCTGGACATATGGTAAGCCGAAAGGTAAGGTATTCATAAACGTTTATGCTGGAGATATGGTAAGCTATTAGGTAAGGTATTCATGTTGCGCGTATGCTTGAGATATGGTAAGATACTAGGTTAGGCATTCGTGGTTCTTGTATGCTTGAGATATGGTGGGCCATTATGTAAGGTATGATTGGTTCCTGTATGCTGGAGATATGCTAAGGCATTGAGTAAGGTATTCTTGGTAAGTTTATGGTGGTGACATGGTAAGCTATTTGGTATGCCATTAGGTAAGATATTCATGACACGTTTATGCTTTAGAAATGGTAAGTCTTTAGGTAAGGTATTCTTGGTACGTTTATGCTGGAGATATGATAGCCCATTAGGAAAGTAAAGTATTCTTGGCCCGTTTATGTTGGAGATGTGGTAAGCTATTAGGTAAGGTATTCATGTTTCATGTATGCTGGAGATATAGTGAGCCACTAGGTAACGTATTCTTGGTACGTTTTGCTGGAGAAATGGTATGCCATTAGGTAGGGTATTCATGATACGTTCGTGCTGAATATACGGTAAGTCATTAGGTAAGGTAATCTCGGTACGTCTATGCTTTAGATATGGTAAGCTATTAGGTAAGTAAAGTTATCTTGGTACGTTTATTCTGCAGATATGGTAAGCTATTAGGTAAGGTATTCTTGTTTCGTGTACGCTGGAGATATGGTAAGCTAATAGGTATGGTATTCTTGGTACGTTTATTCTAGAGATATAGTAAGCTATTAGGTGATGTATTCTTGTTACGTTTATGCTGGAGATATGGTAAGCCATTAGGTAAGGTATTCTTGGTACGTTTATACCGGAGATATGGTAAGCTATTAGGTAAAGTAGTCTTGGCACGTTTCTGCTGGAGGTTTGGTTAGCTATTAGATAAGGTAATCTTGGTACGTTTATTTTGAATATATGGTAAGCCATCATGTAAGGTAATCTTGACACGTTTATGCTGGAGATATAGTAAGCTATTAGGTAGGGTATTATTAGTTCGTGTTTGCTGGATATACGGTAAGTCATTAGGTAAGATAATCTTGGTACGTATATGCGGGAGATGTGGTAAGCCTTTAGGTAAGGTATTCTTGGTATGGTTATGCTGGATATACGGTAAGCTATTAGGTGAGGTATTCTTGGCAAATTTTCGCTGGAGATATGGTAAGCAATTAGATAATGTAATCTTGGTACGTTTTTGCTAGAGATATAGTAAGTTATTAGGTAAGGTATTCCTGATACGTTTGTGCTGGATATACGGTAAGTCATTTGGTAAGGTAATCTTGGTACGTTTATTCATTAGATATGGTAAGATATTAGGGAAGGGAAGCATTATTGGTACGTTTATGCTGGAGATATGGTAAGCGATTAGGTAAGGTATTCATGGTACGTTTATGCAAAAGATAAGGTAAGCTATTATATAATGTATTCTTGGTTCGTGTATGCTGGAGATATTGTAAGCCATAGGTAAGGTATTCATGGTACGTTTATGCTGGAGATATGGTAAGTCATCAGGTAAGGTATTCTTGGTACGTTTATTCTGGAGATATGGTAAGCCATTAGGTAAGTAAAGTTATCTTGGTACGTTTATTCTGCAGATATGGTAAGCTATCAGGTAAGGTATTCTTGTTTCGTGTACGCTGGAGATATGGTAAGCTACTAGGTATGGTATTCTTGGTACGTTTATGCTAGAGATATAGTAAGCTATAAGGTGAGGTATTCTTGTTACGTTTATGCTGGAGATATGGTAAGCCATTAGGTAAGGTATTCTTGGTACGTTTATACTGGAAGTATGGTAAGCTATTAGGTAAGGTATTCATGATACGTTTATGCTGGATATACGGTAAGTCATTAGTGACGTAATCTTGGCGCGTTTTTGCTGGAGATATGGTAAGCTATTAAATAATGCATTCATGGTACGTTTATGCTGGAGATATGGTAAGCTATTAGGTAAGGTATTTTTGGAATGTTTATGCTGGAGATATGGTAAGCTAATAGGTAAGGTAATCTTGACACGTTTATGCTGGAGATATAGTAAGTCATTAGGTAAGGTATTATTGGTTCGTGTATGCTGGAGACATGGTAAGTTATTAGGTAAGGTATTCTTGGTACGTTTATGCTGGATATACGGTTGGTCATTAGGTAAGGTAATCTTGGTACGTATATGCTGAAGATATGGTAAACTATTAGGTAAAGTATTCGTGGTACATTTATGCTGGAGATATGGTGCGCCATAAGGTAAGTAAAGTATTCTTATTACATTTATACTGGAAATATGGTAAGCCATCAAGTAAGGTACTATTGGTACATTTATGCCGGATATGGTAAGCAATTAGGTGTGGTATTCTTGGTGCGTTTATGCTGGATATATGGTGAGCCAATAGGTAAGATAATCTTGGCACATTTTTGATGGAGATATGGTACGCTGTTAGGAAAAGTATTCATGGTACGTTTACGGAGGATATTTGGTGCGTCATTAGGAAAGGTATTCCTGGTACGTTTATGCTGGAGATATGGTAAGCGTAGGTAAAGTATTATTGGTACGTTTATGCTGGATATATGGTAAGCTATTAGGTAAGGTATTCTTGGTACGTTCATGCTGGAGACATGGTAAGCTATTAGGTAAGTAAAGTATTCATGGTCCGTTTATGCTGGAGATGTGGTAAGCTATTAGGTAAGGTATTCATGTTTCGTGTATGCTGGAGATATGGTAAGCTACTATGTGAGAAATTCTTGGTACGTTTATGCTGGAGATATTTTAGGGTATTTAGTAGGGTATTCATGATACGTTTATGCTGATTATACGGTAAGCCATTAGGTAAGGTAATCTTGGCACGTTTTTGCTGGAGATATGGTAAGCCATTGATAGTTTAATCTTGGTACGTTCATGCTGGAGATATTGTAAGCCATTAGGTAATGTATTCTTGGAACGTTTATGCAGGATATACGGTAAGTCTTTAGGTAAGGTAATCTATGTACGTTTATGCTACAGATATTGTAAGCCAGTAGGTAAGTAAAAATATCTTGGTACTTTTATGCTGGAGGTATGGTAAGCCATTAGGTAAGGTATCCCTTGTACGTTTATGCTAGATATACAATAAGCTATTAGGTAAGGTAATTTTGGCACATTTCCGCTGGGGATATGGTTAGCTATTAGATAAAGTAATATTGGTACGTTTATGCTGGATATATGGTAATCCATCAGGTAAAGTATTCTTGGTACGTTTATGCTAGAGATATGGTAAGCCATTAGGTTAGGTATTCTTGGTTCGGGTATGCTGGAGATACGGTAAGTTATCAGACAAGGTATTCCTGGTACGTTTATGCTGGAGATATAGTAAGCTATTAGGTAAGGTATTCTTGGTAGGGTAATGCTGTATATACGGTAAGTCATTAGGTAAGGTAATTTTGGTACCTTTATGCTAAGGATATGGTAAGCTATTAGGTAAGGTATTCTTGGAACGTTTATGTTGGAGATATGGTAAGCTATTAGGTAAGGTATTCTTGGTACGTTTATGCTGGATATATGGTAAGTCATTGGGTAAGGTAATCTTGGTACGTTTATGCTGAAGATATGGTAAGCTATTAGGTTAGGTTACGTTTATGCTGGAGACAAGGTAAGCCATTAGGTAAAGTATTTTTGGTACGTTTATGCTGGATATACGGTAAACCATTATGGAAGGTATTTTTGGTACGTTTATGCTGGATATACGGTAAGTCATTAAGTGAACTAATCTTGACACGTTTTTGCTACGGTAAGCCATTAGGCAAGGTATTCTTGGTACGTTTATGCTGGATGAACAGTAGGTCATTGGGTTAGGTAATTTTCGTACCTTTATGCTGAGGATATGGTAAGCTATTAGGTAAGGAATTCCAGGAACGTTTATGCTGGAGATATGGTAAGCTATTAGGTAAAGTATTCTTGGTACATTTATGCTGGATAGATGGTAAGTCATTGGGTAAAGTAATCTTGCTACGTTTATGCTGAAGATATGGTAAGCTATTAGGTGAAGTATTCTTGGTACATTTATGCTGAATATATGGTAGATCATTATGTCAGGTATTCTCGGTACATTTATACTGGAGATATGGTAGCCATTATGCAAAGTATACTTGGTTCGTGTATGCTTGTGATATGGTAAGCCATTAGGTAAGGTATTATTGGTACGTTAATGCTGGAGATATATTAAGCAATTAGGTGAGGTATTCTTGGAACGTTTATGCTGGATATACGGAAAGCTATAAGGTAAGGTAATCTTGACACGTTTATACTGGAGATATAGTAAGCTATTTGGTAAGGCATTATTCGTTCGTGTATGCTGGAGATATGTTAAGCTATTTGGTAAGGCATTATTGGTTCTTGTATGCTGGTGACATGATGAGCAATTTGTAAGTTATCCCTGGTACGATTATGCTAGATTTACGATAAGCTATTTGGTAAGGTAATCTTGACACATTTTTGCTGGAGATATGGTAAGCAATTGAAGAAATAATCTTGGTACATTTATGCTGGAGATATTGTAATCCATTAGGTAATGTATTTTTGGTACGTTTATGCTGGATTTACGGTAAGTCATTAGGTACGATAATCTAGGTACGTTTATGCTATAGATATGGTAAGTCATTAGGTAAGTAAAGTTATCTTGGTACGTTTATGCTGGAGATATGGTAAGCTATTAGGTAAGGTATTCTTGTTTCGTATATGCTGGAGATCTGGTAAGCTATTAGGTATGGTATTCTTGGTACGTTTATGTCGGAGATAAGGGAAGCCATTATTTAAGGTATTCCTGGTTCGTGCATGCTGGATATATGGTAAGTCATAAGGTAAGGTAATCTAGGTACATGTATGCTATAGATATGGTAAGCCATTAGGTGAGTAAGGTTATCTTGGTACATTTATGCTGGAGATATGGTAAGCCATTAGGTAAGGTATTCTTGGTACGTTTATGCTGGAGATATGGTAAGCTATTACCCAATTAATAATCAAGAGCGTATCTCCCGCGATTATTGTAGTACATGGTAGTACATGGTAGTGGATCGGAGCACATCGTCGTGATCTACTACGGTGTCCACAACGCTCAAGTGCTCCGTTGGCCTCCGGTGAACAGGCGAGCAGTATGCACCAGCGTAGCATGTCATGTAAATCAGATGATGGCCATCAGAGATGAGTAACCCAGAGGCCATCTTGAGTGTTTTGGTAGTCTGTTTCTCCAGTGCCCTACGGAGAT
>SDVV010002208.1:0-23535 GCA_016164225.1 Gammarus roeselii | reverse complement strand
CTGCGAACGAATATTCTCCTAATGGATATTTGTGAGGCTTGCCTTGGTCTTCGTATCTTGGTTACGAATTTCTGACACTGGGCTGCGATAAGAAATGGAGGGCTATGTGCGTGCAATTGTTGATTCTGACAGTTAACAATTGTATCGTATAAAAAATGGCTCCCTACCGCTTGCACACAGCTCCAACTACTTAGTTACAAGTTCTAAGCTTGTCATTTTACCTATTTTAGATTTACTATGTATAAATTTATTGATTCAAACGAAGAACATACCATCTGTGTATGAATAAACTTTTTTATTATTTATTTATATGTATTTATTATTTAACTATCACCATTTGGTATGCTAATTTGGTGTGTCATAACGCTCCTAATAAACGAAGAAACAAAACCCTCGGTTCATTTATACAATACTCCGATATCTGGACTGCCCCCACCGATGACCAACATGTTTCTCTGCGAGATGCCAAGTTCGGGAAAACACATTATGCCAGCGTCAAAATATCATCCATTTACAATCATCTTTCACTCACGCGTATCCATTGCACGCACTCTCGCTACCTCGACACTCACGTCTCACCTTCCTAACGCCTGTTTCACGCCTTCCATACACCCAAACTACGGTCTACCTCTAGGACTACGTCCAATCATCGCTCTTTTTACCAATCTTCCATCATCCATTCTCAAAAAGTGCCAGCACCATCTCAGAACACGCGAATTTATTCTGTCCTCTAACTTCTCCACCATGCCGTCTTAATTCGAACAACGTCGTTATTGATCCTGTGTCTCAGGGTCCCTCCAGCCATGCTTCTCAAACGTTTCATCTCGAAAACATTCAATCTTCTTCTCTCTTCTGCTTGCCCCCCCCCCCAAATCTCAGCTTAAAAGTGCACAGTTGTGACAACTGTCCCCTCATACAGCTCTCTCTTTTCTTGCTCCCCATTTTTCTACATCTCATTACACTCTTCAGTGCATCCAACATTTCAAACCCCATCCTTCAACGTTAGTGTCCACTAGTTCAGTCTTCCCCACGTGCTATCCACGTACACAAATCACTGATCTTCCTTCAATAACTTTCCCATTTGGGTCCACATAGTGCTGTTTAGGCATTGCTAAGCTCCGGAAACCTGCAATCCCTCGTATCTAGAGTGACTAGATGAAAACATTTTAGAGCAGACCTGAAAATCATCTAATTCATGAAAATTAAGAGCGAGTTACCTTTCCTTCCAAGAAGAATTCGCCATGCAAACTCCCATCGACTAATGACGAAGAGTTTGCTTTGAGTGCACACTGCATAACTGCTGGGGTGGCGACGGAGCGTAGAAGAGATGCATGTCATCGGAGAAGGACGATGAACGGATGTATTTGGTGCATTCCTGAAAATACTTCCCGTCGTATTGGCAGCCTGGCAGAAACGGGATTCACGCAGCATAGGGCGCTCGTTAAATAGTTACGATAGCTGATACTGACATGCCCCGTCGCAAAGACAGCCTCAAAGCTCGTGTAGGCATGAAGAGTGGGCAGAGATTCCGAACCTGATGTTGAGCAATAAATGCATAAGCATGTACGGTTGTAAACGTTCGGGGGTTTAGTGCACGAAAGATTGTGAAGGTCACCTCATCTCGCACGAACGATCCCTATTAGCACCAACGCCTCCTCCTCTCATGAAAGGCATCTTCTCTCTTTTAAACGCTCTCTCTCGCATGAACAGCCCTCCCCTTTGCATGAACGGTCCCATCTTGCATGAACGGCCTCCAATCTTGCATGAACAGCATGCTTTCTCGTATGAATGGTTTTCATCCCCTATCGTATGGACGTCCCTCCCTTCTCTCCCATGAACGCCATCTTCTCTCGTATGAACGGTGCTCCTATCGCATGAACTGCATTCTCTCTCGTATAAATGGCACTTCCTTTAGCGTGAACGCCCTGCCCGCTTGCATGAACGGCATCCTTTTCTTGCATTACCGGGCATGAACGGCTCCCTCTTCTCGCATGAAATGCATCATCTCTCGCATGAACAGTCCCTATCTCGCATGAATGACATTCTCTCTTGTATGAACGGTGGCGGCGTTTCTTGGCTCAAGGCCAGACGGGATGTTATGATATGTTTTTAATTTGATGGCATTTTTCTTGGAAACATTCCTCGATAAAGGAGACACGTATCATAATAGCATCGGTTAAATTTTTCACAGCAAAAACCGCGGAATTCACTTCGGATTTGAATGTAAAGAAACAGACCAGATCCCGATCATCGAGCTGCAACCATGCCTCACTCGCGAGCCATATTTTTTCATGTGTTACTTTTTTCTTAAAATGTATCGGAAGAATTAAATCTCAATTGTACTGTTCCAGATATACTCCTGAAAGAAAATGTATAGCTTAACGAGCACAGAGATCGCCCCATCGTTAAATGAATATGTTGAAGGTCCAATGCGAAGTGAAGGTACGGCGCTGCAGAACATGACAAAAACAACCCCCATTTCTGTTTGTTGGTAGGGCAGATGTCTCCATTTGAGTATCATAATGCACTAAAGGCATCTTCATGGCCTTGTTAGTTCAGTTAACGACTCAATCCAGCATTGCGGCGAGTGCCCTCCAGGCCCACAGAGCTGCGGTAGAGGCCAGCAGGTACTTGACGGGCGCGTTTAGCCGGCAGCTGCGAGGAGGAAGTGGGGCGTCATGGACTTCTTTGCTGCTGTATTAGTTGCATTATCCTCAGTATGTGATTTGAACTTGAAAACATGAGTCCTAATCATATGGTTGTGCTTAATATGCAATGACTGAATAGGTGTCGTTTTAAATGAGTCCTGTCCACGGGCCCGCTTCTCTTTAAGTGCAGCAGCGACAGTCAATTGGGTGGATCAGCAAGTAGTACGTACGCGTTCATTTATCCAGAAGTGTCAAACGAAGTTTATTGTAAGTACTTCAGCCTTGTAACAAGTTCTTAGTTTAGAAAACGGTAACGCTTCAGCCGTACCAGCACCATATCAAGTGTGCATTTGATTCATCAGTAAACTTCGCACTTCATTTCAGTCAAATGCACCGATCATTTCTTCCACAATAATTTGCAACTTGTCACCATGATATTGTGTTTAGGAGTGGATGAACAATACATGCTGAACATGACTTTACGAAAATTACATCTTTTATACTTGAAGTATTGTGTATTGACGCAGCAATATTGATGAATGATTAAAAGTTGGTCGTGGAGGAAGGTTGGGTACGAGAAGGTGTGGATGGAGGCATCCTCATGAGTGATGTGGGTGAAAGTTTTGTTAGGTATTTAAAGATGGGCATTTGTGAGAGCTGACGGACCTGGTAGCGAGAGGAGTGAGGAGGAAAGGGGCATTTGTTTACTGACCTGAGTGAGTGTATTGAGAGTTTTGGAGGAAATTTTGAAGTGGTTGTACTGGGTTACCTGTATGCGACTTTGGAAATGTAATGGGGGAGGATGTGGTAGCGAAGTATGGCGTTCCCGGTAGAAATAACTGTGGAGAAAACCTGATACGTCTGTGCATCTAGAGGTAGCTGGTGGTTGGGGTTCAGCTTGATCAAGAAGCGAGATATCCACAAGTACACATGGGTAAAGATGACCCATTGAGCAGCGGTTGAGACAGCTTATGGATTTGGTGCAGATTTTGAAGAAAGTGGTGGGAAGGCGGTTGGATGTCTGGGTGTTAAGAGGAGAGGGGGTAGGAATGTCCAGGTATTGAGAAGGGAGGCAGTTAGAGTAATACTGAATGTGGCAAGCAGAGCTCAAGAGTTCCAGTAGACGTTGAGGGAGGTATATGATAGCTTGAGATGTTGAGGAAGGGTTGTAGATGTTCAGGAATGCGTTGAGTACAATCTCCTCTCTCATTGACACAATATTCTTATATAATTTTCCATGTGCTCGCCACTGACTTCACTACACAGTATAATACCCAATGATAGGCGACTTGGATGAGTTGTTGAATGTCGAGGATGTAAGAGAAGCGGACATTGTTGCTGTTGGTGGTGGTGCTCGGATGCCGGTTTTGTGAGAAGGACATGTTGCGGACATTACCAAGAAAGAGGTGCTGGAGGCGGTAGAGATGATGCTAGCAGGAAAAGTCTCTGGTTTGGACAGCGCTGCGGCTTAATGCCGGAGAATAGATACTGGCGATTATTCGAAAAACAGCGAAGGAGTTGTGGGAAATAAAACCCACAATGCCTTGTCGGAGGAAATAAAACTTTAAATTGTATATTGTTGGAACCACCTAGTTCAGTATGACGTGGACATCTTGAGTTTTGGAATGTATGGGTTGTGGCAGTGGTCCTTGATTTCTCCCCTACCCATCCTTTTCTCAACTTCCAATGGTGTTCCCGCTCTGTGCTGTCTCCTAGATGTTTTCATTCTGTCCTATATAGTAAAGTCCATGGTATGTTATTTTATCATGTGAATCTATAGTTCTAAGATTTTTTAGTAATTGAGTGTGTAGCCGGACCGGCGTGCTGGATGATGTGTCCACTACTATATTATACTATGTGTCCACTACTATATTATAATATGTTTTCTACCACTATATTATACTCCAATATCTTATACTATAGTCAGCCTGCACTCAGTGCAGTGATCGGTTGAGGCGCAGCTGCGACCAAGCGACACTGGCCAGGATGTTGCATCCGCTTCACACGAGCTTCAAGACAACTTGTTGTTGTTAAAGAGTGGTAAGGAAAGTCCGATGTGACGTCAACGGACGTGCAGACAGCGCAGGAGCGGGGAGGTGCCTGCTGAGTGCCCTCGGCCACCGATGCTTTAGGCGTTTAACCATGTGGTATTTAGTATGTAAGGTTGAATTGCGTTCCTTTACCCAGTTGGTTGTACTTAGACGTTAAGATGTTGGCCCTACGCCGTAGTGTTACGTATATCCTTATGTTTTTTTGTTACCATTTAACTGCGACGTTGTTCAGAAGATGGGATAGGATTTCTCGAATCGGGTAGTGGGCGCCTACGTCACGCTGAACTATATAAGACTAGGAGGCCAAGGAGAGAGAGGAAAGAAGGGGCTCTCGTATAATGTGAGCCACTCCGTTAAGCAACACGTAGCCTATCCTGCCGCCTAAATAAAACGCCTCTCCACGTCGACCACGCCGAACCTTAAAGCTTCGTCAAGATAGTAAACTTCAAGCTTCATCGAGTTAGTGAAACTTCAATCTACGTCAAGATAGTAAACTTCAAGCTTCGTCGAGTTAGTGAAACTTCAAGCTTCGTCAAGATTGTTGTGAAACCTTAAAGCTTCGTCGAGTTAGTAAACTACAAGCTTCGTCAAGATAGTAAAACTTCAACCGAATCATCGCCTTCAAGATCGAAGTATTCGAAGACCCAAAGGGATTCTACGAGATTTCCCGAACTCCCGAGCCCATTAGAATTTTGGAAACCCAATCAAGAAGAGATCACCAGGCTTATTCGTAGTAAGGAGCGAGACATCGAGTTACAACCAACGCCAGGGGCGAGGTCGTGGAGGAGTTACTACAGTCACGCCGCGCTGCGAAATATTCCCGGTAAGCTTTGCGCGGGACTCACTGCAACCTGAAGCGGTTAGGATAGAACTCTAAGCCTGGATATCATATTTAATCATGTAATCATGCTAGTCATGGATGTATAGACTAGTATATTCTGTATCGACCGGTTCAATAGTATCTAACCATTAGAGTACGCTATGCGGGTGAGTAGGGGTCGTTAAAGCCATGATAAAAGGCTTCGCATTTATTTGAATAAAGTGTAAAAATCGACAGGTGCTTTTGTCAGAGTTGTTATTTGAAGTAATCCCTCCACACATAAAGACTGTGCGTATGGAAATATGGAAATGCGAATAGTACACAACACACTTCGCGACACGGCTCACTTAACTAAGTAGTCGGAAGGTGTCATTCCGGGTAAACACCCAAGACCCTTTCTGAGTCAGTCGAACTCACAACCGCTCGTCGGTCACTGATAGCATCTATGAGCTCAGATTCTTGATCTGATCCAGTCGGGCGGTCACACAAATTGGTGCCCCGGTCAGGAAGTAAAGTAAATATACCTCACAAGTCAAAGGTAAATTGAATCAGAGTGCGACTCTTTGTTTTATTCCCCTTTTGACATTTCCATAATACAACGCTAGGTCTGTGTGTTGGAGCGTAAGTGTAGTGCTTACCTACCTCAATACCTCAGGGATAGGGTGCAACCAGTGCAGTTCAAGGTCGTCAAGTAAGGACTACACCACTCTCTCTCTCTCTCTCCATGCAAGAGGAGATAAGGCAAGGCTGCGAAGGGGAGACGTGGAGAAGGCTAGGCGGCAGGGGGCAATGAGACGTGTTGGTTACTAACTAATCATATTTCACTAAAGAGAGCGAGGAATGAGTCACGGTCATTCATGAGACATTGTAGAGGAAGAGCTGCAACTGTATATAGCACATGAGGTGAGGAAGCTAGTGGAATATATTGGAATATATGTCCTTTATGTGTCTTCTTTTCAACGTAGACATTGCATTTACTTACCAGTGTGTGTGAAATATATATAAAAATATACATTACAGTGTGATCATATAGAGTGTAAAATATCTGAAAATATCTGAAAAGAGAAAAATCAGTGGTGGTGGTTTCAAGTTTATGTATTTTATTCTATTGGTGTCATAGTGTTATGAAGAGTGGTATTTAGTGTCATTAACACTATCTAATGTGTGGCAAACTCAAAAGACGATCTAGTGACAGTTGATGGATGAGACTCGACGGTTAAGTGGGTCGCTAGAATCACTGATTGGGGACTCGTTGGTACGTGACAGCCCAATACAGCTTCGTGATCTAACGAGACTTTCCAGTAGGGTTAGGAATACCCGACGTGGTGGATTGGTGATACGTTTGAGACGTGTGAGTGGCACCCAGCAGTGGCAGAGTGAATTGTTGGAACGAGTGGAGGCGATGGCGGTTCCTGTCCCACCCCAAATCAATGTGATTCAGAGATCCCCCGTTTCACGGGGCGGCGGAGGAAAAGCGACCATACCGCATGGTACGCCGGGCCTTCCATTGAATGTTATATTAGGGCGGTGAAGACCTTTTGTGCAGCAAACGGTATTACAAGTTTGACCAAGATAAATGAGCAGTTCAGGCTCAATATTCATGCATCAGTGGGTGATGCAAGGGATACCCTCTGTAAGTTTGACACCTTTGCCGAACTCCTTAACGTTCCAAAAGACAATTTTGAGGCGTTACAAACAGAATTTCTAAAAACTTACATAACATCAACCCAGTTGTCCTTGAGAGCGGCCGCACAAGAGTTATTGTCGGTTAATGAAATTCATGTGAATAAAGCCACAGCACGGAATCATGCTCGCCTCTTTGAGGCTATAAAGAATTTTGTGGACTTGTATTACTCACGCCCACATTTTGATGTCGCAGCGAACCAGCGCTCAGGGAAGGTGGTTCTTGTTGACGCTTTGTACGTACTTTTGATGGCGCCACGATTGACTGAGTCGGTCTATAACAAGACTATGCGTGACGCCACTGCGGCCACAACGACAATAACTTTGACGGAAAACGTGTTGGACAAGGTAGGCGCAATGCCGGGACGGACAGACGCATACGAAAAAAAAAACAAGTGTCATTCAGGACGTTTTGCGTGCAGGACGTGTTGAGGCAAACGCTGAATGATTCAAGGGATGAGTTGACTGGAGAAACGATGGACGTGCTGGGAATAAATGCAATCCTGCAAGGTTCCGGGAGTTACCAGCAGGACAGGCCGGGTTGGGATAATGTCGTCTGCAACCCGAGCCGTCGTGGGTATTCCCCACGGTATGGTGGAAGTGGTGGAAGTTGTGGAAGTGGTACAAGTGGTGGTGGTGGTGGTGACGCGAACAAAAGTATGTCCCGTGGAAGGGGATACACGCGAAGAGGGATGGGCGCGAGGTCCCCCTCAGTAAACATGGTTGGTGGAGAGACAAATAATCAAGACACGGAGAACCCGTGTGTGGAGCTAGTCCCGTACGAGGGAGATGTAAAGGAGAGCTATGAAGCAAATCAGGTAGGGTATTCATCGGACAGGCGTTGCCCAAAGTGCAGAGGCACAGGGCATACCCTGGATGACTGCCGGAACGTACCAAACCAGCATGTAGAGTGCTACTGCTGCGGCCGGTTTGGGCATTTTGCGATGAAATGTCCCGATAAGAACAAAACCGTGGGAAGTCCGAGACAGACTCCTTTTCAAGGAGGTCCGGCACAAAGGAGACCCAGATAGCTTTCACCACCCCTGATAGCTCTGTTAAATCGATGGAAGCTAATTGTCTTTCCAAAATGGGGAAGCAACATTCAGCGTATGCTTCCAAAGGTAGTGCTGTAGCGGGACTGATCACCTCGTTGCGTGGGTTACCAGCGGTTAAGCCTCTGAATTATCCGGAGAACTCTGTGTCAGTAGCAGGGCTCAACAGCCCCAGGGATGAGTGTGAGACTATGACTGACGAGTGATGTGGTCAGTGTTGTGGATTACGACCACAAGGAGGTGGTAGCGACGTGGAGAGTAGAAATCACCGGTTGTTGGTGGTAAACGAAAAAGCTGTGTACAGTTCTTTGAGTTCGGAAAGAGAAATCTGGATTCAAATGGTCACCATGGTGGTGAATGGACGGCGTGTGCGTGGTCATACGGGAGCCGGTAGGACAATCATTAAGTCTAAAGTGCTAGAGAATGTGTCGAGGTCATTGACCCCTTGGTTTGCCCGACTGACCTTCTTTAACGGACAGGCCATACCCTTGTTGGGTACCCGAGACATCAAAATCACCATAAAATCTAACAGGTGTAATGTTAAGGCAAACGGTTCGTCCATTCCGTCCCCTCACGTATAGGGCCAAGTAACCTTCGACCATCAGGTGGTCGTCATCGACAAAGGCCACGCAGCTCCTTATGAGCTCCTGATGGGCACTGATTTGTTGAACAAGCACAAAGCCAAGATTAATTTTTCAAATAAGCGCTTAACGTTAGAAATAAATCACAAAGCATATAATGTCCCCATCAGTGACATGAATCAACCCCAAATAACAAACAACATGAACAAAATAGCCAAAAAACACACTAAATTGCTTCGCATTGACTCCACAACTACTCCCATTACCCCAAACAAAGCAAGACCGAGCTTGTAGTGCATGCCGCGGTCACGTTTGAGATTGGACCGCTCGAACAGCGATTAGTTCGGGTCCATACGAAAATTCCCGACGGTGAGTACACAGTTCATCGTGGTTCAGCAGACTCTGGGCTGCTGGTGTCCGAGGCCTTGATCAAAATTAAAGAAGGCTCGGTACTGCTTCTATTGTTAAATGCGTCACCCGTTGATTTAAAAGTACTAAGGGGCACGAGACTTTCTCTATTAACCCCATTAAGAGAATTGGAATATTATCCTACCGGGTGGACCATGGGAACTTGCATCGACAACGCGAATGCGATGCATCGAGGTCCAAGAGACGAGGTCGGAACGTCGGTGGTTAGGCCACTCAACTTAGCAGGTCTGACTCCAATAACAGAGGACGAAGTGGACACCCCCGCTGGTCCACAACTCAGAACTAAATTAAGTCTATTATTAAATCAATACCGAGATGTTGTCGCAAAATCTGGAGAACCACTGGGAAGGACCAGTGTCATGGAATACACAATACCCACTGATCCGGAAGCCGGAGTTGTTAACCAGAAGCAATACCCGCTGCCGCATTCACAACTAGCCGAGTTGGACGGCATGATTGATGATATGCTGGATCGAGGAGCCATCGTTTCCTCGGAGAGCGCATGAAACTCTCCCATGATTATTGTCAGGAAGAAAGACGGAACGGCGCGCTGCTGCGTAGATTTTCGACGCCTGAATTACTTCTCAGTTTCCGGTTCTCGTCACCCACTTCCGAGGATACCAGAGTTGTTACAATCTTTGTTGAATGCCGAGTTTATCACATCCTTCGACCTAGAGTCCGCCTTCTGGCAAGTGCTATTAGCCGAGAAGGACCAGGAAAAGACCGCTTTCACTACGCGCCAGGGGCACTTCCGTTTCAAAGTACTACCCTTTGATCTTATATTTGCCCCTCAATTCTTTTCGAAGTGTATCGCCCTAGTTCTTGGAGAAGCGTTGGGTGTTCACGCCCTAGCGTATCTGGACGACATATCATAGCATCACCCACCATCGACGCTCATCTAGCATCAATCGAGAAAGTGTTACAAAAATTGTGCGCAGCCTCCCTGCGTGTAAAGCTCAGCAAGTGCGAAATCATAAAACCTAGAATAAAGTTCTTGGGACATCTCGTAAGTCCCAAGGGAATCCAGATGCATCCGGATCATTTGGACGCCATCCGGACTTACCCAACCCTCACGAACGCAAACCAAGTCCGATCATTTCTTGGGCTGCTGAGCTATTTCCGAAGTTTCGTGTCTGGGTTCTCAAAAATCGCTAACCTACTCAATACATTTTTGAAGAAGAACCAACCCTTCGTGTGGACGACCGAACAGCAGAAATTCATGGAAATGTTGAAGGAATGCTTGATGAAGGCGCCGGTGCTGAGTTTCCCGAATTTTGCTGTGCCATTCTACATGTTTACCGATGCGTCGAACGTCGCGTTGGGCGCGGTATTGCTCCAGCCTGATTCAGAAAATAAATTACACCCGATCTCGTACGCGTCAAGATCTCTTCCAGAGACGGAACGTCGATATTCCACCACCAAGAAAGAAGCCCTAGTGGTTCTGTGGGTCCTCAAGACTTTCCGTTATTTAGTCTACGGATACGAGATAACCATATATACCGACCATCGTCCACTATCGTTCCTGTTCAGGAAATGCTTGCCAGAAGGTGCGCTGGGCAGGTGGGCGGTGTTGACACAGGAGTACAGTCCGAAGGTGGTGTACGCGAAGGGCAAGCTGAACAGCTTGGCCGATGCACTTTCACGCACTCCCTATGGTATTCCGACGTTGTTGGATGGCAGTGAAGATCTCAAAGAAGTGGCTGAGAAGGAAGATTACGAAGAAACGCCGTCGCACATTGCCAGCGTGCAGGAAGGAAAGACTCTCCCAAAGACTCTGAAGGAACAAGTCCCTGCGTTGGCTTGGACGGTAGAAGAACTGATAAAAGAACAGAGAAAGGACCCACAGTTAGCCTCGTACCTAACACACTTAACCGCTAAAACACCCATCACAACTCACATAGACTCGCCTAAGGACTTGCATCCCTATATGCTCAGTAGCGACATCCTGCATCGCCGTATCACGGTGCAGAGATGCGGCGAGGAGGCCACATACTGGACAGTGGTCGTACCGCAGACATTAATCCAAAGAGTTGTGTTGTTATGCCACGATTCATTTGAGTTCGGACATCTCGGGTTGGACAGAACGCTAATCAAGTTGCGGACTCATTTTTACTTCCGGAACATGGCCACCTTGGCCACCGAAATAGTTAAGTGCTGCGCGGAATATCAGAGATATAATCGTTTACCTGCTCAAAGCACCCCAGTCCGAACGTACCCGTTGCCACAGAGACCGTGGACAGAGGTTGGAATGGACATCATGGGGCCACTTCCAATCACTAGTTCTGGAAATAAGTAAATTCTAACTTTTGTCGATTTCCTTACACGATATTCAGTGATTGTACCAATCCCTGACCGATCATCCGAGACCATTGCGCGTGATCTCAGGGAACAGTTATTTGCGCACTATGGCGCTCCGTCGCGGCTCATATCAGATAATGCCTTAGAATTTGTCAGCGAGGTGATGAGGCACCTGTGCGAACATTTCCACGTCAGGAAGGTGAACATTACCCCGTATCGAGCAGCCGCAAACGGGACCGTAGAAAATTGAAATTTCTCCATAGCTAAACTACTCCGGATATTTTTCGGGAAGTTCTCTCCAGAATGGGACTTGTTCCTACCCGAAGTCATGATTGCCATCAATACTTCAGCTAATCACACTATCGGCGATAATCCGCATTTTGTCCTGTTTGGGTACGACCGGAAGCATGTAGCTTTGTGGGACGGCCCATAGCCATTTGATCCACTGTATAATTTCGAGGGTTCAGGTATACGCGAGAGATAAGCCAAAATGGCACACGCATTCGTCAGGAATCGAATGTACCACGAATTAATCAAATACCAACAGAAACACAACATACGTACCAAAAATCGCGAAAAGTTAGTTTTGAACCAGAGAGTCTACGCCAAATACCATCCGAAACCGATAGAATATCCCAAGCTGTCCCCCAGATGGGAAGGACCGTTCGTGATCACCAAAATACATTCACCCTACAATTACACCCTACGACACATTACTATTGACAAAATTCGTAAAGTCCATTTAGACGATATTTTGCCTTGTTACCCTCCTCGGGTGCAGAGACTCCGTCGAGGTTACGAGGAAGACGAGGTCGTGGGACTGGACGAACCGATTGCAGGAGATGACAGCGAGGAGGAGGGAACAGCGGTTCCCGAATCTCTCGTGGGTCCAGACGCCCCTGCGGGTGTAGATGTACCAAGGGTGGAAGCCATGGATAGGCCTCCATCCGTACGCGAGCGAATAATAACCCGCTCTCGGCGGATACCTGATAACGAACACGTTCCACTCCGTTGAGGAAACCTGTACGGTTGACAGGCAAATTTTTAATTCATGTGGAATTATATATATGTCGCTCGCTAATAACTAGCATTAAGATTAGTGTTAAGATTATTATTAGGATAGTATTAAGACCAAGTCCATTTCCTTCCTTTGTAGGAAATGTTGATCCTCAAACTTATGTCACTGCTGCTGCTGGTGCTGTTTCCTTACGGAACGCCCATCGCTCCAAGCCCGGGAAGTACCGAGGGAGCAGGTGAAGTGGTGCATGTGCCGGGAAATGATGTGATCGTTGCGACCGGGGGTACGGTCAATTTCGTGCAGGGCCAGCTGGTCGTGCGAGTGGAGTATCACACGAAGGCTTTCGTCGCACAATCAGCAGCCAGACTGTTCGAGAGGGCCTTACGATTGGTCGACGCGTTGGGACTGTTGTCGATGACTCAGGCTCATCAAGAAGCGGTACTAGATGCGGTCTATGCCATGTCATACCATTTCCGATTGTTGCTGACGCGTGCAGGCCAAGAGGCCCACCGCCGGCTGAACACGCTATCGCTACGTGCGTTGGAGCGGAATTGGCGGAGGAAATTGGGTCGCGCTAAGGCAAGAATGCCAAATGCAACCAAGGGACCAGTGAGACCGACAATGGAGTCGCATAGTATAGCTAGAGAACCCAAGGATCGGTACGCACATTATAAAGAGACCGAAAATGTAAAGAGGAAAAGACGAGGGTTGCTGAATATCGGCGGCGACCTGTTGAAATCTGTGCTGGGAGTGGCTACGGAAAAGGACATTGAAGATTTGAGGGATCATTTTGCAGATGCAAATCAGGGTGTGATAACTTCCATTCAAAAGATTAACGTAAACTTTCATCATATCCAAGCCACTCTCACCACACTTATTGATCAGGCCGCAGCGTCACAGTCCGTACTAGAGAGGTTCCACCAGCAACTAGATGAACTCGACACGTATATTACTGTAGCGAACGGTGTCAGGAATATTCGAGAAGGAATACAATACCATCTCCTAGTGTCCATGGACGCCGAAGATAAGGCTGCCTTGTTAAGGTTGGGGGCGGGGCCGGAAATACTGGGGTATGATCAGCTGCGGGCGCTCGAAGAGGAAGGATTAAATCTTTTCAAAGACCAGTACCAATTCCCGTTCATTTTCACAGAAAAGAACTTTACCAGCGTGCTGTCGGTGCTCAAACTAAAACTGATGAGGGAGGATGAAACCTATGCTCTGGTCTTGCCCTTCGTATCAAAGTTAAACATGTCTATCACTACGCTGGCAACATTCCCAGTGGAAAATCCAGTCACCAATCCAATTTACTTGATAAGCAATTTGGACAAGAACGTAGCCATAACAGGTGACCGGCGAACGTATGTAGAGGATCTAGATCTGGGGAGGTGTACGCGGAGGGGGGACCTGTATGTATGCTCGCCCGTAATACAGCTGAGCGTAGAGGCAAACCCGTCGTGTGCAGTAGAGAGTATGTTGACATTCCACAACTCCACCATTGTGCGGTGGAGCACATCAATCTTACCCGCGTGCTAACTCAACAGACAGGCCGAATATGTTATCTATTTGTACCTCGACCGGAATGGGCCATGCTGGACTGTCATGACAAGAGTTCTGATCCCGAATACATAGAGTTGAAGGGCGCGTATGTGTTGTACGCCCCCTGCACAGTGACTGCACCATCATTCACGGTGTCAACGGTGCGTCACGAATTCGTCACTCTGCCGAGTAAGAAGCTAGACCCAATTCCCATTCCCCGTATCCGGCTACCAACGTCAGGGCCGATGCCAGTGCTCGACAGCATCCTACGGGAGTTATCTAACGTAAAGGAAAACATGAATAGCACAGCGGATATCGTTGATGTGCTAACCTCCGTCCATACGGAGCGCCACAAGTACAGTATAGGTAGCGTAACACTTGTTGCCATCCTGTTAGTGTCAGTTATGGTCGCCTATGTGGCTCTGAAGTATTGCAGGCGGCGCAGGCGACCGAACATGGTTTTCCCATCAAATTCCCATTCCCTGCAGAGGGCCCCTCCCAGACCGTTACCTGTTCCATTCCCGCCTTTCGCTGCTCGACCATACTTAGTCCCCTCAAATGACTTTGTACCCAGTAAACCCCCAAGGTCCACTCTGATCCCGTTGAAATTTACGTCCACAGGTGAATGTCGAGTTGGTGTGGATGCAGGGAGCAGCGTCGTCCTGGAGACTGGTGAAGGACGCAGAGTGGTTGGTCCCACTCCCGCGTCCACGACTGCTGCTCACCCGCAGGCAAAAGAACAAGACAGTGACGACTGCGCTGCAGCCTGAGTCACATCCTGTGACGTGTACCTCTGACGGCGGTGCTGACCCTGGCCCTGATGTGTACGTCTCACTGTCTGAACCCAGACCGAGCGCAGACGACGCGCGGTCGGTGGACGACCAACAGACCGAGACCACCCACACGATATTATCAACTAATCAACCCAGCACGAGCGCGCTTCGGCCTGCACCCGTGCTGTAACCAACAGCTCGAGCACAGGTCCGAGGGGGAGGTGTAGCCGGACCCGGCGTGCTGGATAATGTGTCCACTACTATATTATACTATGTGTCCACTAATATATTATACAATGTTTTCTACTACTATATTATACTCTACCATCTACTATCTTATACTATAGTCAGCCTGCACTCAGTGCAGTTATCGGTTGAGGCGCAGCTGCGACCAAGCGACACTGGCCAGGATGTTGCATCCGCTTCACACGAGCTTCAAGACAACTTGTTGTTGTTAAGGAGTATTAAGGAAAGCCCGATGTGACGTCAACGGACGTGCAGACAGCGCAGGAGCGGGGAGGTGCCTGCTGAGTGCCCTCGGCCACCGATGCTTCAGGCGTTTAACCATATGGTATTTAGTATGTAAGGTTGAATTGCTTTCCTTTACCCAGTTGGTTGTACTTAGACGTTAAGATGTTGGCCCTACGCCGTAGTGTTACGTATATCCTTATGTTTCTTTGTGACCATTTAACTGCGACGTTGTTTAGAAGATGGGATAGGATTTCCCGAATCGGGTAGTGGGCACCTACGTCACGCTGAACTATATAAGACTAGGAGGCCAAGGAGAGAGAGGAAAGAAGGGGCTCTCGTATCATGTGAGCCACTCCGTTAAGCAACACGTAGCCTACCCTGCCGCCTAAATAAAACGCCTCTCCACGTCGACCACGTCGAACCTTAAAGCTTCGTCAAGATAGTAAACTTCAAGCTTCGTCGAGTTAGTGAAACTTCAATCTTCGTCAAGTTATTGAACTTCAAGCTTCGTCGAGTTAGTGAAACTTCAAGCTTCGTCAAGATAGTTGTGAAACCTTAAAGCTTCGTCGAGTTAGTAAACTACAAGCTTCGTCATGATAGTAAAACTTCAACCGAGTCATCGCCTTCAAGATCGAAGTGTTCGAAGACCCAAAGGTATTCTACGAGATTTTCCGAACTCCAGAGCCCACTAGAATTTTGGGAACCCAATCAAGAAGAGATCACCAGGCTTATTCGTAGTAAGGAGCGAGACATCGAGTTACAACCAACGCCAGGGGTGAGGTCGTGGAGGAGTTACTACAGTCACGCCGCGCTGCAAAATATTCCCGGTAAGCTTTGCGCGGGACTCACTGCAACCTGAAGCGGTTAGGATAGAACTCTAAGCCTGGATATCATATTTAATCATGTAATCATGCTAGTCATGGATGTATAGACTAGTATATTCTGTATCGACCGGTTCAATAGTATCTAACCATTAGAGTACGCTATGCGGGTGAGTAGGGGTCGTTAAAGCCATGTTAAAAGGCTTCGCATTTATTTGAATAAAGTGTAAAAATCGACAGGTGCTTTTGTCAGAGTGGTTATTTGAAGTAATCCCTCCACACATAAAGACTGTGAGTATGGAAGTATGGAAATGCGAGTAGTACACAACACACTTTGCGACACGGCTCACTTAACTAAGAAGTCGGAAGGTGTCATTCCGGGTAAACACCCAAGACCCTTCCTGAGTCAGTCGAACTCACAACCGCTCGTCGGTCACTGATAGCATCTATGAGCTCAGATTCTTGATTTGATCCAGTCGGGCGGCCACAAGTGCATACCATGTTTTTTAAAATAATATGATTGTATTATGGTAGGAAAGCGTAAGTCGTAGCTGTTATAGATTGAAGTAAACCATCTCTGTGTTTAAAATGTCCTGAGGTTCAGTACGTATGCTTGAGGCCGGCATGCGGGCTTGAAAGATGATCGCCGCTTGGGTAAGAAGCCGTAGGGCAGTCAGTGTAGATAGAACTATCATCGGTGTTGTGTCGCGTGGATGGAGCCCCAGGTCCCCAAGATGAAAAATGGGTACTTTATCTCTTGACTATTGACTAGAAATAATGTTAGAGTTTTGTTGTAGCTGTTAGAAAGAACTACCCTGCCAGTTAGAGACATCGTAGTTTAGACAGATATAGGTTTTTGTAGCACAATCATGACTGTGTTAGTGACGAGACTATGTTCGCGTGTCTACTTTATGGGACTCCCACCGAAACACAAGTAAGTTCCCGTTGTGTATCATAGTGATGTGTTAAATATGCCTAGTCCGAAAAAATCAAAGGTTCAATCATGTGTCGATTCAATTTAAAAGTGTGTCATATTATATATTGGGAGATCAGTGTGTAAAGTGATAAGGGAAAGGGAATAATTTCCCACAAAATGGTCCAACTTCGAATAGGATAGAAAGATCAGTGCCGCCATTGTTTTGAAAATTGCAAGCGTCATGGTGACGACGCCATCTTGGAAGATGATATACCCGACGAGTGTCCAGTGTGAATATGAAGCTATAGGCAGTGATATATTCATTTAATGTGCTTAGGTAAATATTTCCGAGAGACGGGTCAAGTCATTGGTAAATTTCCTTTTCTAAATTGTATAATGGGAAGAGCCAGGACTTTCCTGGCACATGGTTGACAAAGCTTGAGTGCAATCCTGGTTATCATTGGAGTTTACTTTGTCAAATGATGACAGCTCCAATTATCCAAAAAGATAAAACTGCATAAAATATTGTTAAACCTGATAGCAAATGGTGTCAATTTGAAGTTTGCCTTTCTATTTGTTGTCCATGATTTGAGAGATAGTATGCTTTTTTTGGATAAGGTTCCGGAAACTTTTAGGAAGACACAATTTCAATTGATGAATAGTTAAATAAAGTAGACATAGGTTGTGACTACATGCTATCATGAGATTGTTAATAGCGTTGGGAAGAAATAATAATTTTCTTGATTGTTTCTGTGCTTATGAGAAATAGTGACTTATCTCGTGACAGGCTTAGAAGCATTCCTGAAAGGTGGTATTTCAACCATCAAAAAGTTAGTATGGTAGATCGTTGCTGTCTGTAAGTCACCAAGATCAAAGTCAAGTGTCAATAGATTCATTTTTCTTCTTTGTTTCTATGCCTTGAAAAGTAGTGTGCTTCTGTCTGACAGGTTTTGGAAATATTTGAAAAAGGTAGAATTTGTTGACTAGTTAGTAAAGTAGACCCCGTAGATGAACGGACAAGGTAAAAACAGGTATTCTGTGACGGATATATACCCAAGGATCTCAGGATGGCACCAACCATGGATGGTCTCATACGTAGCAAGGGGGCATGTAAGGACTTCATAACAACACTGCTTACATAGTTGAAACAGTGTTGTGATGCAGAACCCTTCAGTGCTCCTGAAAATTTAGATGCTCTTGCACATCCAAAAGCAGATCCATGAGTTCCAAGTAAGTGATGAAACAGTTAGCGAAGACGCACTGTACATTATGGCAGCAAACCATGTTAAAGAGTTAGACAAGATAAGGTTGCTCATCACAAAATGCAACCTCTTTATGGATGAAACAAGAGTTGGTCCCCTTAGCAACGCCACTCCATCTGTTAGTGAAACAAGGAGGGCAGCAAGAGTGAAGTTACCAACTCTAGAGATACTCTCATTCAATAGTTTTTGGCAGTCGTTCAAAACTATTGATCAGAGTCCAGATTTGGAACCCTCGGAGAAATTCCATTATCTAAGTAGCAAGTTGAAGGGTCCTGTCCAAAGTGTGTTGATGGGTTTCACACCCACAAATGAGGCCATACCCTCAAGCAGTGGCACTGTTCAAGAAACAGTTTGGAGACGAGTCACGCATAAAAAATAGCTCATCTTTATGCCTTGGATGACATTCAAGCAAGTTCAGGATCCTTAGCATCCCTGCAGGATTTCAGACAAAATATGGAGGCTCAATTGTGTCACTTGGAGACTGCAGGGATAGAATGCAACAAGTGCACAAATTGCAGCTTCATCTTAGTCAACCCGCTCAAGAGGAAACTACCTCCCACCATTTTAGAAACTTGCAATGGTCACAAAGAAAATTCTGAAGCGTGGAACATGAAGAATTTCCGCGTGGCGCTGCGAAAAGTCATAGTTAGAATGGAAGACTGTGACACACAAGGTATATCCCAAAATCCTGGGAAGCAAAGACCAACTGCTGGCACTCAAAGATCAGCACAGAATGAAAATCGCTTCAGAGGGAATCAAGGAGATAACTCCAAGCCCCTGAGCACTGTTGGGTCATTGCAGGTAGAAACTTTTGAGTCTGGTCCATGTTCAGCAGATCACTCTGTGCATAAATGCACAAAATAACAGACCACCGAGGCAAGGAAAGTTCGAGTATTTGAGCTGCGCCTTTGCTAAAAGTGTTTCAAGGTGGGCCACAGAGCGACGGACTGCCCTAAAAAAGACCCGTTCAGCAAGATATGTAAAAAGACTGGTCACCATGGTGCTCTATGTCATAAAAGAGGTAAGAATCCACAGTCAGAAGAGAAGTCTTCAGGTAATCAGAAAGGTATGGTTGCTGTGGCTACTGGTCCTGCAGCAAATGGTCCTGCTAGTGTAGCTACTGCTAATGCACTGGCAGCATGATGTGGGAAGGCTACTGCCCTACGCACAGCAATGGTAAGTTTGCGAACCAAAGATGGAACAAAGCTAGTGCGAGCTTTGTTTGATCAGGGCGCGCAGAGATTCTTCATTAAAAGAGGAATACTGAGCAATGGTGACATATCATATCGCCATACCACCCTGACCATTGATGGTTTTAACAGTAATGGTACTGAAACTGAGTATGACATCACCACTGTCACAATTGATATGCCAACACATGAGAGCATATCCATGGATGTGACAGTGGTTGACACTCTAGCTGGAAGACTCCACATGAATGGAGTAAATGAGCTTGCTCATAGGTTAACAGCCAAAGGATATAAACTAGCTGATTGTTTTGATAATACAGTCCACTACCCTGTAGAGATGCTAGTGGGAACAGACTATTATTATAGCTTCAACATTCCTTAAGAACAGGATAAAGGGGTTACAATAATATCATCAAAGCTGGGAGACATGTTTTCTGGACCCATAACAAATAGAGAGTTGTCATCCCCCCAGGTAAGTGTAATCACTGCACTCAAGGTTGCAGTCAACAAGGAACCTAAAAGAGATTTCGACCTGTTGTGGAAGCTAGATAGTATAGGCATTTCGCCAGAGGAAGCTCACCCAGATGATGAAGCAGCCCTAGAGCAGTTCAACAGAAGCATCAGATTCTTTGAGGGTAAGTATGTCACTAGACTGCCGTGGAAAGTCTCTCATCCCACGCTGCCAATCAATTATCGCTTGGCCCAGGAAAGACTGGTAAGTAATCTCAAGCGTTTGAGGTCAGAACCTGAACTCTTGAAGCTCTATAATGGAGTAATGCATGAACAGTTGCAGAGAGGTTTCATCGAAAAGATAAGTAACATGAAACCGATGGATGTTTGAAATTACTTACCACACCATGCATTAAAGAAGGATTTTCCGACAACTCCCCTGCGTGTGGTATTTGGTTGTTCAGCTAAACCACGAATTGATGCAGTAAGTCTGAATGATTGTATGTACCCTGGGCCATCCATGGTCCCCGAGTTACCTCAAATGTTGATGCGATTCAGATTGGGGGCGCTAGCTGCGTGTTCTGATATTGCAAATTCATTCTTGCTGGTAGGGTTGGATGAGCAGAACAGGGATTCTACTAGGTTTCCATGGCCTAGAGATCCCAAGGATCCTGACAGTCCCATAGACACTTATCGTTTCAAGGTCATCCTCTTTGGAGCAGCCTGCTCTCAATTTATCCATATTGCGACCATTGATCACCACTTGGAAAAATATGGTGAACAAGAGGACATTACTGATAAGATCAAAAGGAATATCAATGTGGATAACCTGTTGATCACAGCATCAACTAAGACTGAGTTAAAAGAATTCCATGTTTATCCAAGGAAATTTTGGGTGAAGCTGGGCTCAATCTCAGGGAATGGGCGACAAATGACCCAGAGCTAAAAAAAAGATCACAGAAAGGGAAGGTGAGTCAGATGTCAGGCCCACTGTTCCTGTCCTGGGACTTAGATGGGACACTGTCCAGGACACCTTAGCAGTAGCTCTAAAGGAGCTAGAATCAGGCAAGTCAACTAAGAGAACCACCTTGCGGGGTCTAGCCGCCCAGTTTGATCCCCCTGGATTAATGACCCCCATCACCATCAAAGCTAAATTCCTAATGAAGGAAATTTGGCAGTCAAAGGTGAGTTGAGACGATGATATTCCAGAATCCATTGAAGTAAAGTGGGAGAAGATCGATCAAGAAAGAGTTCTCATGGATGGGTGACATACCCATCAAACGCAACGCAGAAATTGCTAAATCATTGACCCTACACACATTTGTAGATGCCTTTACAGTAGCATATGGAGCTGTTGTGTATGGGGTCAGTGAAGGTAAGGCAACACTGTTAATGGCAATGGCACCTGAAAAAACGCTTCCTGTACCAAGATTGGAATTGACTGCAGCCCTACTTGGAGCAAGGCTGATCAGGGATGTATGTAAGTCTTATGAAAGGGAAGTCAACATTGAAGCCATTCACATGTTGTCAGACAGTCAAGTTGCCTTGGGTTGGATCCACTCAACAAGCGTTTTAGAGGCATACATGCAAAATCGGGAGCTAGACATAAAGAAAGCTCTCCCTATTGCTAATTGGCACTATGTTCCCACAAAACAAAATTCCGCAGACCTGATAACTCGAGGAGTAAGCCCGAGGAAACTCAAGTCAAGTCACCTGTGGTGGCATGGACTTAAGAACATAGTGGAACTCCAGGAGTGGGAAAACTTTCCAAGCTTAGTGCACACTGTAACACTAAATAAAGCTGAAGAGATCCTACCTCCCAAGCCTCTCCTACTTGCAGTTGCAAACAAATGTGGAACCTTCAAGAAGTTGATCAACACTCTGGGGTAGGTGAAGAAATTCGTAGAGTGCCTAAAGGTTAAGGTAAATTGTAATTCAAATGGTAAGTCAGAAGGTAATTCAAATGGTAAGTGAAAGAGTGATTCAAATGATAAGTCAAAGGGTAATTCAAATGATAAGTCAAATGGGATCGTAAATTGTAAGTCAAATGGCATCCCTAATGATAAGATAGTGAAAAATGGTATGAGACAACCAACGAGTCTGACTCTCAAGGAGAGGGAATGGTCTGAGAGCTAGGCAGTCAAAGCACTTCAGCAAAAAGTATTTGTGGATGAGATAAAATTCATTCGCAATCCCAGTTCCAGGCGCTCCACTCCATTGATGAAGCAACTTAACCTGACGCTTAGAGGTGACATATTAGTAGTAGTAAGTAGACTCACCGAAGCTGAGGTGGAGGAATCTGTAAAATATCCAGTCCTGCTACCTGCCAAGCATCGGATCACCGATATGATTATCGAAGAATGTCACTAGACAAGACACCACTTGGGAATAAACCACGTCGTTGCCAGCCTACGTCAAATGTGGTACATACCGAGAGCCCGACAAAGAGTGAAAACCATAATTAGGAAGTGCACGCAATGTAGACGGGAACGTGGGATGCATTTCCGTGAACCACCAACCCCTCCTCAACCAAGTTATAGAGTAACTCAGTCACGTCCTTTCGCGGTAACTGGTGTAGATTAGCTCGGTGCCCTTTATGTTAAGAAAGGACTCGACTTGACAAAAGGTACATCGCCTTGTACACCTGCGCATCCACTCGTGCGGTCCACCTGGAAGTTGCCAAGGACCTGTCCGCAGAAGCATTCTTAAGAACCCTACAAAGATTTCCCGCTAGTCGTTCCTATCCTCAAATGTTGATAAGTGATAACGGATCAAACTTTGTGAGTTCTGCCAAGATCCTACAATATTGGGAGGAACATCACAGTGTACGGAATACCCTGAATCCAAATAAATGCAAGTGGCATTTCAACACCAGTTGGGCCCCTTGGTTCGGAAGCTTCTTTGAGGGGATAGTGAAGATGGTCTAACTGTGTCGTCAGAAAACGTTACACAGAGCTGTGGTGACAGAAGAAAAACTGCTCACTGTACTTTGTGAGATAGAAGCGGACCTCAATGACCGTCCGCTAACATCTATTTTAGATTGAGTTGATGACTATGAACCACTGACGCCATCCCAGCTGATGCTTGGATATAGTCTAGACAGCATTCCTGTCGCAACGCCTGATCCGGAGGAAGAATATGATCCCTCCATGTTCATAGCAGAACTCCTCACGCGCAGCCAGGAAACCATCCAAAAGATTTTACACCGATTCCAAACCAGGTTCAGAAAAGAGTATCTGGCCATTCTACGGCATAACGCCGTTGAAGCCAGGGAGGTCAGCGCACTCAATGTGGGTGATATAGTTCAGATCCACGACGAGGGTCCTGTGCACTGTGCACTGCGCTCACTGACACTGCGGTGCTGTTCACTGCGCTCACTGCCACTTCTGTGCTGTGCACTGGGCTCACATTACTAGGTCCGCTCACTGCTATTACACTGCTGCTAAGTACGCTTACTGCTACTAATCCGCTCCAACTGCGCTGCTAAGTACGCTGACTGCTACTACGGCGCTGCAAAGTGCACTCACTGCTAATAT
>SDVV010002207.1:0-23536 GCA_016164225.1 Gammarus roeselii | reverse complement strand
ATCGGTCCATCCGTCGGGTCTGAGGGTAAGCTGGACGGTTGTTAGCTCATATGTGCTCTGCTTCATGTTAATCGGTCCATCCGTCGGGTCTGAGGGTAAGCTGGACGGTTGTTAGCCCATATGTGCTCTGCTTCATCTTAATCGGTCCATCCTTCGGGTCTGCGAGTAAGCTGGACGGTTGTTTGCTCATCTGTGCTCTGCTTCATGTTGATCGGTCCATCCGTCGGGTCTGCGAGTAAGCTGGACGGTTGTTTGCTCATATGTGCTCTGCTTCATGTTAATCGGTCCATCCGTCGAGTCTGCGAATAAGCTGGACGGTTGTTTGCTCATATGTTCTGCTTCATGTTAATCGGTCCATCCGTCGGGTCTGCGAGTAAGCTGGACGGTTGTTTGCTCATATGTGTTCTGCTTCATGTTAATCGGTTCATCCGTCGGGTCTGCGAGTAAGCTGGACGGTTGTTAGCTCATCTGTGTTCTGCTTCATGTTAATCGGTCCATCCGTCGGGTCTGCGAGTAAGCTGGACGGTTGTTTGCTCATATGTGTTCTGCTTCATGTTAATCGGTCCATCCGTCGGGTCTGCGAGTAAGCTGGACGGTTGTTAGCTCATCTGTGCTCTGCTTCTTGTTGATCGGTCCATCCGTCGGGTCTGCGAATAAGCTGGACCGTTGTTAGCTCATATGTGCTCTGCTTCATGTTAATCGGTCCATTCGTCGAGTCTGCGAGTAAGCTGGACGGTTGTTAGCTCATCTGTGCTGAGCATCATCATCATTTCCTGAACGCCCTCATGCCTGAGGTCCCAACTGTGCACTCGGGCAGGCATGGCCTCATCATGTCCTGCCTGCATGGATTGCTCTTCGGCTCTGGTAACCACGGTAACCGGACACCCCTCGCTGCAGGGGGAGTGATTGCGAGGGGACGAAAGAGGGGGAGGCGGTGTGAGCGAACGAGGGGCCATGGACCAGTATCAGACGCAGAGGTTTGGTTATGGGATCAGTTCAAGAATAGTATCGAGTGTTGGATTTGGTAAAGGGGACATACCACCTTCACCTCAAAGCATTAGGTTCTTTAACTATGCGTGCACTAGAAAGCCTTGACACTCTAATCTAATTTTTAACTACGTTAACTTTTATCTTGGGAAGAGCCCGTTGCGGCTGGTATTCAAAGTCAAGTGATGGTGATGCTGTGGGCCGTAAATTCCTCGAAAGTTGTATTTATTTGCATGAAAATGTCAACTTTCTGCCGTCACAACCATCCACACTTGGTATGGTTTTATACCCGGTGACAGTATGTAGGATTGGCCAGCCTCATATTAATGCCTCCTCTTGATAACGCATCCTGGAGGAGGGAACTACCACAGTTTGAGCGCAAACACGCCATCAGGACAAAAAGACCTAACCTGTGACGCTCCTAAGAAGACCTAACCTGTGAACCTCCTTATAAGACCTAACCTGTGACGCCCATAAGAAGACCTAACCTGTGACGCCCCTAAGAAGACCAAACCTGTGACGCTCCTATAAAGACCTAACCTGTGACGCTCCTAAGAAGACCTGACCTGTGACGCTCCTTATAAGACCTGACCTGTGACGCTCCTTATAAGACCTGACCTGTGACGCTCCTTATAAGACCTAACCTGTGACGCCCCTAAGAAGACCTAACCTGTGACGCTTCTAAAAAGACCTAACCTGTGACGCTCCTAAGAAGACCTGACCTGTGACGCTCCTAAGTAGACCTAACCTGTTACGCTCCTAAGAAGACTTAACCTGTGACGCTCCTAAGAAGACTTAACCTGTGACGCTCCTAAGAAGACTTAACCTGTGACGCTCAGAAGAAGCTTGACCTGTGACGCTCCTTTGAAGGCCTAACCTGTGACGCTCCTTTGAACTGATTGATTATCTTCATTAACGCCCACCTCTTTCATAAGTCCTGCATTTACACATCAGCATGAGAACAACTTCCATCACAACGAGCCCTTTACACAAATAGTGTGGCGCACATAGTGTGGTCACACCCCCACTCTACTGTTAGCAAATGCTGTCGTCTCTTCTCTGCATTTCATCTCTTGCCGTCATGTCCTAGCCATACCCGCATTGTATCGGACTGCAAGCGCTGTCCCTCTTAGCAATAATCAAATCCACTCTGGGAACCCTGGTGTGGCCTCCTCTTCCTGCAGACTGAGGCTGCACATCCTCTCTCAGACTTCCGATGTACGAGTATAGGCCTCTTTATTGGTCCCCAGTTCTGTGCGTTGAGGAAGTGTAATCGTTCTACTGTCTGGCCCATCGGGGCACAAAACACAAGCGGCTCATCTTAACTACTTCATTATAGGCTCGGCCATTGCAGTACGCCATCGTACACAATTGGGCTAATGCGGAGTTGGGGGTGTTAACGCTCATTATCAGTAAACACGACTCGCCCATTAGCGTCCAGACCTTAGATGCTGTAGCTGATCATACACACTCATTCTCTATGAACTGGTAACCTTCGCTAACAGACTCCCCTGCAATGCCTCTCCATCTATTATTTATTGTATTGGGCAGGCCTATTCTGTCGCCCGCTAAGGCGGGGAAAGTGTATCGGCTGCACGAGTAGCGGCCGGTGTGGGCGGAAGGCAGCCTCTGGCTGGCATAAGGGTGCCATCTGGCTCCACCGTCGATGGCTTTAAACGACACCCAATTAACAGTGTGGAATTGAGCTGATTGCCGTACATCTCTATTGGAGTATTATATTTTGTGTGAATGAAGTTTATTTATGCACCGTTGATCAAGGGCTTGTCCTGTGGACGCACGGCGACCATAGCTCATCTTTCTTTAAAGCTGTCAAATAATTTCCTCGTGTATGGCGTCTCTGGCTTATCTTGATTAGGCAGTGCGCCAATTAGAACAGTCGCAGGAAAACGTGTGCTAATTTGTGCCTTGCTCCTAACGCTCTATACAGTAGTTGGCTTCATTACTTGAAATAATGAGCTTGTTTCTGCATTGTTCTGCGAGTTATCCAGCGTAGCAATCGACCTTTAGCTCAGACGCGTTTACGACTGATGCTCAGACTACTAATATTTCTCATAGCTTATTTACACACTCGCCTAGTCCAGTATTTGCATGAGTTTCAACATTAGGTAGAGGTCGGGCTGGTTTCAGTTCTTCAAGAATAAATCAGGCGGAATAATTACGAATGAAGAGTAAAGCTTCGCGACAATTCCTGCTGGTATTGGTGCACCTTTACTTTCGTAGCAGTATTATTAGGTTTTGGGTCAGTCACAGTAAAGGTGTTGACAGTGCTGCCAGTAAGCGACCTCGTCTCAGGTTTTGGGTCAGTCACAGTAAAGGTGTTGACAGTGCTGCCAGTAAGCGACCTCGTCTCAGGTTTTGGGTCAGTCACAGTAAAGGTGTTGACAGTGCTGCCAGTAAGCGACCTCGTCTCAGGTTTTGGGTCAGTCACAGTAAAGGTGTTGACAGTGCTGCCAGTAAGCGACGTCTCAGGTTTTGGGTCAGTCACAGTAAAGGTGTTGACAGTGCTGCCAGTAAGCGACCTCGTCTCAGGTTTTGGGTCAGTCACAGTAAAGGTGTTGACAGTGCTGCCAGTAAGCGACCTCGTCTCAGGTTTTGGGTCAGTCACAGTAAAGGTGTTGACAGTGCAGCCAGTAAGCCACCTCGCCTCGCCCGCATGTTATCTGCCTCATTAACCAGCAAGTCTCTTGTCAATTGCAGCACATTTTTCAAGAACGTTACTTAATGCCTCCTTGGCACGAACTACCTTTCTTTTCATTAAAAGTGCAGGTCAAGCCAAGCCTTTACTGCTCGGCAGGACTAAGCTCCCCAGCAGAAGTATTCTGCTAGCTAACTGCACGGCATTGCCCAGCCCATAATGTCTACCGGGTGTGGGTGTCCTAGCGACTACCTCCCTCCGAGGAGCCGTGCTCGTGCTGGTCGTGTGAACCACCGCACGGACGTGTCTGTAATATTCACGCCACCGCCGCAATAATCGATGCGATCGAACAGTGACCGCCGGCTGACGGTGGTGGACGTTTGCTCGTGAGAGAGGGCACTCACTAGCCTTCCGGTCTATTCTGATACTGCCTGTCATGACACAACGGTGCTGGACTGACGCACGGCTTGTAACCGTGATACGCCAAGGCTCAGTCCAGCTGTCTTATCAATACTGGCTAAATTGATGGTTGACCTGCTTGCTTTTGTTGAGTTTCTTCTTCCGTACCAGAAGGTGGTAGCATAGCTACATCGTCATTGTGCTGGATGGTCATTGGTGGTGATCTTACAGCACCATATCTTATGTTGGTATTGACTGTTTGATGCTGTGAATCTCTCTTCATGTGTAATGATCTATTATGTTGATACTTATACGGACGCAGATTAAACCATCCATTTACTCTCTACTCAGATTGTGGCGGACCATAGGAACCATTGCCGAGCTGCTGATGGTTGCTTACTAAAAGAGATGTTTGATTCAGCATGTTGTCGATAGCACCAGTTAGAGATTTTTGATGGTCAAATTTGCTTGTCTGTAGTTCTACGGTTGAATTGTTTGCAATTATATCGTCTGCATTCCAATATGTGTAAAATTAATTATTTTCGTTGTTTACAAGTTTCAAAGTTTTTCGAACTGTGGGATGATATTTTTGTCTTTTACTTTCTAGAAAGGAAGAATGGATGTTAAAGGTCCTTTAAAACTCTTCTCTAATTCTACGCCTCTATAGCCCTGCTCCTCACTAGCAAAGGAACCCCTCTCTGTTTCAGCACATGGTTCAATCCTCAATGGCTGTATCCTTCCCCTACAATCAAAACGGGGATGGTGGAGTCAAAGGGAACGACCACAGCAAAGACGGTCCTCCCTTCAGCTCCTCAGGCCCTGTCGTCTCCTCTGCCCTGCCCTCCACTCAGACTCAGGCCCTCCCGGGGGTGCCCGCCACAGTATCATCCAGGTTGGTGCCCGCAACTGTTGACGGATCTTAGCTGCTAAATATTTTTAATATCTCTTATCGCATATGTTGAAAAATTTCATCTCAAACTAGCCATTAAAAATATACATCTTATCCTGTCAACGGATGAATGCTAGATCATATTAGCTTAACTTACGTCTGCAGTCATTGTAACGTGAATGGAAAAAAGCTTGGAGGAATAATAATTTGATGAGTTTAGAATTGATTTATTATATCGGCAAATGTGATTATAATGGCCATACGTGAACCGATGAGTCTTCAGTAAGGAGTACGAGTCGGTCCCACGCCATGCTGCCCGCTACTATGGTTAAGTACAATTTACCTAATTAATGTTCAACAGGTTACTTCAATAAACTTGTGAATTATTATGTATGTATAGACATAAAACCGTTTCCCCCTAGTTATGAGGGTGGCTAAGTTAGGCTGACACAGAAGGGGAGGCGCCCAATCTCCCCGCCACAAGACCGCCGTGTCCATGCCGAGGCTCGAACTCGCGACATGCAGCACCAGAGGCTGACACTGCTAACCACTCGGCTACGGCAGCGTTAAATATGATAGTCTTGTTGAATTGAATCATACACAATAATAGGGTCTTGATGTGTGCCAGATTTCACTCGTCTGCTAATTGTTTTTCAGTTGAGGGAAATTGAATGGAAGGAGTTACACGTTCTCAACATTAGGATGATTGCTGGTTTTGGGGAGACAGAGAATTAATCGTCCACGAACACAAGCCGACGCCAGTTCAATACCTCAAGTAATTGCTTGGCCAAGTCGCGACAAGAATGAGCCAAGATCGACGGGCAGTCGCAAGTTTCATCTCAATGATTCTGATCTGTACTCATAATAATAGCTCCCATTCTGAGGCTCAAATTTAATTGTTGGCCTCGATGCATCAAAACCTGTTTAGTTCACGCTTTATCAATCTGGCCATGAATTCAAAGTTTAAATTCGATATGATTTCTTCGATTTTCTTGATCGTTCAAATGGTTTAAACTTTATGAACGTCCTGCAGCTTTCCATATATGAGCATTTCAAAGAAGCCTCACCTCAATTTCAGAGGTAAGGGATATGAATTACACTTTCTCTTGAATGACCGTGTCTCAAACCTAATCTTCAGTGAGTGTCGCGCACTAACTCTTTAATAAGCGTGTTGGGGTGGATGGATGACTCTACTAACTATACAGACCTCTCCAAAGTATACGATTCTACATAGACCACTATCGTCACCACCACCAGAACCTCTACAATGTCTACCGCATGGTGTACTGTACAAGTGTAATACTACTATTTTGAATGTTTGAAGTTTGTGCCCAGAGGATTAAAACACGCGTGTGGGAGTTTAAAAAAAAATCACACGTTCGTGTAGAATAAATGTGGTGGGTGGATGTCGGAATTTGTCATGATAGAGGATTTTCCTAAAAATGCGTCCGATTGAGCTCCTCGGTTTATTTAATCACCGCCTCTCTTCCTCCTTTTTTCGTATTGTTTGCTATAGTGTGCCGCAGCTTGTGCTTAGAGTATCCTGTTTGTGCAGTGTTGGTGGCCCGACGGTGGGCAGCGGCGGGATGCCAGCCATTGGGCCCGGCTCTGTGGCGGCGGCGGGAGCAGTGGTGGCAAATGGTGTCGACCTCCCGAGTGCTGTGAGTCATCATTCCTTCAACCGCACACTCAGTTTAGAGCTGCCTTACCTTCGACGAGGCAGACACGTACTCCCCTCAAAATTTCCTAAATTCTTACTCCTAATGTCTACATCTACCCCTTTTGGCCCTCGGTAATGTATGACATCGAGCTTTGAAACGCTTTCAAATATAAACTGGGGACATCTTGCAGTTGCGGAGTCTAGTCTTGGTGTTCTTTTATGAACACCAATAGAAAGATTAGCCGTGAGAATAGCAGTAGAGTATTCTCATAGCTGGAATCTGTCCATGGCTATATCTTGTAGCTCGTCGGCCTGCCTTTCTGCCTGTAGTACTCAACTTCATTTATGAAAGGCAGCCTCTAAACTATTTTCAATCAAGTTTACTCCTTGACTATATATCTCGATTATACTCAATTTTATTCCTTTACTCTGCGTTTGAAATCATCCTACAATTCAATAGGCTCTCATTTTGATTTGGTGCTCCGTGAATCTTTTAAACTGTTCACTTTTCAGGTTTACTAAATTATTGGACACCAATCTGTGTTCACATGTGTTTATCTTATTGTTTAATGATAATGTCCCTTCATCTAAATCGATCATGGTAATGAATACTCTTAGCTCTGGCCTTAGGCTTTTGTCTAAATGGTCCTTTCTATTCATTTCCGGTACTAAAAAATGTCATCAATTTATGTAGGTCCTTGTCATCCATGTCCTCATACGCCCATCAATAGGACTAAACCAGATTCCCTTCTTATCCATCCTCCGTGACGTGTTCTTATCAAACGGGCGTCCTTCATATGTTCTTTCTCATCTCTATGCTCCTACTGATATTGTTTGATCTTTTGTGCATTGTTTATGCTTACTGCATCTTGTGAATACTTCTTTAATTCTACACAGCATTTATGTGGTGACAGCATGCGTGGTCACCTACTGTGATCAATTGACACCTCGTTTGACTTTGACAAGTTGGCATGCATCAAAAAGCCTAGATAAATTTGCTCTAATTTGATGCCGTCGGTTTCTTGTATGACCAAAATGTTTCTTCTGAAGACGTTTCTCATTTATTTTCGGCAGGTTTTGCGATTTCCTCCTAATAGTATAATCGCTGTTTTCAATATCAGAAATTAGTACCAGCCGTTGATTTTTCTATTAATAATCCATTATTGAATTTAATTATTTAGAATAGTCTCACAATTACATCGTCAATTGAACACAATTATTGTTGCATTGATTCATACTTTTTCTTCTCTTTTCTTGAACACCCAATAGCGTCCATATTTGTGTGCGACTGTTCGTGGTGTTTGTGGACTTGTGTTGCGTGATAGCACCCATAATGTTTGCATGGTATGTGCACCCTCCCTCTCCTAATTGCATTGGTTCCAACCATTGGTAGCAGGCAGTCATAGCGTGAGCAAATTTACGTTCATGTCAGCATTATTGTTTGTTAACTCCCTTGTACGACCTATTTCTGGATTTCAATTGATCCACTATACTTGAACGCTATTGCAAGAGTCTGTCAACTTCACAATTATTCATGGGATTCATGTCGAGCAATTGCAATGAGCAGTAAAAATTATAATTGCTCCACTGACAAGAGCAGATTTTAAAGTTTACTTGTACGATTCCATTTGTACGTCATCTATTAAATGTGTTTGTCGATGACTCAATCTTCAATGATAGTGAACCAGTTTTTACCAAGCTCCGAGCACCTATCACCGTGACCCAACAGCAGCGGTGATAGGTGGGCGGGTAACTGCTCCCCCCCTCTTCCTTGCAACATTCTAAACTGAGGCCTCTTTGTTAGACCCCCCTTGGTTAGAGCGGGCCTCAATACCTCTGCCCCTCCCAGTCCGGCAATCGAGACAGTAAAGGGAGTATTGTGCCACAAAGGACCTCAGTGTCTGATTGGTTCCACGTTATTAAATTTAAATCACCTACTTCATTGGTTATAGTCAGATAACGTGACCTTCTGCCAAGCTATGTGGATAGATGTAAATGTCTGCGTCATGAGTGGATATTTTTTTAAGCTATTATAACTACTGGTAGAATCCTTGCTTCGTCGGTCCCATGGCTCTGACTTAATATCATGAACAAAGTGGCCTCTCTTTAAGTATATTACCGGCCCGGGACCTAACTATTTTTGACATTGGCTATCGGTCACAAGGCCATGTGCTATGATGATGATAATTGAAGGTTTCTTTTAGGTGCTGGTTCAGCCTGTGACTGCAATACTGTATCACTTTTCTGATGGCTTTTCCCTACCAACCAAACAAACACTAGAGTGCGTCGACATAGCGGCTGCAGAAAGGGATGGCATTAACTAAGTAGCTACTTGAGCGCGGAGTGTTCAGAAGTTTCATGCCTACGAGGGTTCACAAATTGGTGTTCCCCCCTTTTTTTATAAAGACTTGCATTAGCCCAATGGCTCTAAAAGGGGCGCCCTCATTCTACTTCAAACGTTAACACTTGCTTATCCTGTTCTGTCGTTTTCCCATGTGTTTTATTCCGCTGGAACTCATCAGGCTCTTGCGGTGCATGCATGTTATCTGTGCTGCCTCTGTTCATCGCCCTGCCTTGGACTAGTCTGTGTTTTCTAGGCCTATCTGCAACGGCACTGCTGTTGTGTGTCGGTATGTATTTGCATGCTGACACCTAGTGGATTGCACATTCTTTCTATTATGTTTACTCTCATTTTCTGGTGTACGAAAACACTCCTGACTTTGCCTGGTTATTATGTTTCTTGCCTCTTGTTCATGACCTCTCCATCTCCTGTGCGCCCCAACTTGTCCCTCTAGCTAATTGCTTCTTTTAACCCATTAGGTGTCCTGATTGTTACCTACTATGTATAAGAATTTATGCTGGACTCAATCTCTTCCTAGACATTGTATGTGACTTCACTTGAGGGCAGCCCATTTGAATCCTAGTGATCATCGGCTGTATTCTGTCAATTGGCTATTAATATTACTTATTTTTAGAATCCGGAAAAAAAGTTCCTTTTGCCTAAAATTTTATACATTGTTCAATAGAGTGAAGCCACCTTTCTACTTAAATCTTTGAAATCTGTTATATAAAGTGTTTTATATTTGCTTATTATATTTGTCTGTGCTTACTGATTTATGGCCGCAGCTGAGTGCGATAGGATGCGTGGGCATCTTGCTAATTTTTCACTACCTGTGGCAGTCGTTTTGGCAAGACTCGTTTGTCACCCACGATTCGCAATCAGCTGCGGCAAGGCACAGCAACGAAATGGTATCTGTTGAACCATTAATAATAACCACTGCACGCTCTCAATGATGCCTACTATTTTCTGTGACAATGTATCGTGCATCACCTTTTCATCGTTCTCTGTAACTGGAACTCCAGTTTAACGGCATGCCTTTCGTTGCTGTGCCCCATTGTATTGTAGTCTTATTGTGGCTACATCCTAAGCTTGAAGATGACTATTTGAGTGCGTGTTTGACGACGTTGTTCTGAACGGCGTGAGTCGTTGTGTCCGCTCATCCAAGCGCTCTACACAAAACTGACCTCTAATGTTCTACCTGAACGGAACAATCAATGCTTCCATCATGTGTTAACTCTTGCGTTAACTCTTGATGTAAGAGTCTTCACGAACTAACCGACGTCGGGACATTTTTTCGGGTCCGTCACATGCCCAAATATTGTTTTTTAATCAATGAAAATCAATTAATGAAAACTAGGAGAACAATATGGTCTTGAAGAGTCTCGGTTTTGGGCCCTGACAGTTATCTCGCCTCTTTCGATTTGCGGTGTAGCTACTGCCCATAAATATCTTTTAATATTTTGAATCAGTGTTAGTTTGAGTGCAGTGGCTACGTTCTTTACATGTAAGAGCATCGGCCAATGCTGTGTCCATAACCACTTTGATTACCGTGTTTCCTTCAGAGCATTAGCCGCCACCCAATAAGAGCATTATACTCGAAGTGTATCCCTAAGTGAATGTGTTGTGGTTAAGCATTCCTTGCGTCTATTGTCCCTTGTACTGTTAGTATTGCACCCGAGACATCTGTTGTGACAGCGCTGGGTCCGTCCTTCGTCGTTTGCAGGGAAGCTGGCAGCACAAATTGTTAATGCTGGGGGCCGCAGACAAGGCCATGCCTCCCCCAGGTCATCTTGAGATGATGCCTGCAGCTTACAGGCAAATGGTGAGATCATCGGAGATAATCTACTACTACTACTACTTCTTCTTCTACAGTACTCCTACTTACCACTGCTGATGCTCATCTCGAGCGGCGACATGTGTCTTTGCTCAGGGAAGTTCGTGGGCAAAGGCTCCAACCTTGCTTGCGGTTACTCTATCATCAGATAAATGCATTGTGCTGAAACAAATGAAGTAACGCAATATTGTTCATCATTTCAAACAATCCATTTGATATTGATACCGTCGTGGCAGTACTAAAGACCAGCAATAAATGAATTGGGTTAATACTGCATTCTTCTGATGCAGTGTAGCTGAGAAAGCCAAGTTGGAGTCCCTCGTGCTGTCCTCGACTAGATACTTATGGCGGTGATCATCGTTCCGACCACCATGGATGTTTGGTAATACAACTCTTGACGACGCATGTAAGCGTCGCCGAGTGCTGCTCACCTATTGGCCTGCCGTATGGCATACCCAGAAATATGTAGTCTCAGTCTTTCAAGAAACATCAGTTGACATCACTCAGAGCCAAAATTCACAAGTTCTGCCCTATCATAAACAAAAAGTCGTATTTTTTCACAAAAATACACCGTAGTCAAGGTCATAATTGAGATTTATTTTTTATGCAAATCTGCGCTCACATGTGAAACGTTTTTGTTTGGAATTTTTTTTTCTTATCTCTTCCTCGTATGATGAATCCGTTCTAAACACCTGATGTTTGGTATGACGTGACAACCATGTTATGTGGCTAGTGTACTCTTTGGCGGGTCATGACGCACCTCCAAGCATCCATGGTGGTTACAGCGATCACTTTGCAGCGTCCAAAACTGTCCTAACGCATCTCTACCAACCTATACTGCAGTTGTGTTAGGTCACTTTTGATCGGCACGTCAGACGATTAGGCAGCTATGTTTTAGGTATCTGTAGCATTCAACAAGCTTATTTTGCGGTATTTTTGTCTAATCTGGACAGAGATTAGCAGACGTATCAGCAAATTGAGAAGGTGTGTTATTTGTGGTTGGTATGATGGTACATCAATGGGCAGTCGGAATGGCGTATCTTAACGGGAAGCATTCTACCTTATTTACTTAATATATTTGATTGCTTAACCACACGACTGCTCGTATATCTACACATAGCTTACCTCTTACACCGCAATGGATTACGTAATTATTACCCACTTGACAAAGAATGTCGTCACGGAATGGTTTGTTTGTTCTATGCTTAACGTCCTTCCCTTAAATGGGGCATCTCAAATGTAGGTTTGTAAGATATCTACCTACAGCTGCGTTGATGGACTGTTAACTATACACCTTTCCCTTTGAATGAAGTAGTGTACATAATAATTCTAGTAGATGGTGTTTTTGGTATTCTTCGTTTACGCTGTTTTGCACAAGGTAGTCTCTAGAACATTTAGATGGCACGAGATTCATACAATAGCCTTGCAACCTTGTTGTAGTGAATATACAATGCTGTCAGGTGCTCGCTACATTGGATCTCCTGAACCGCTTGCTGTATGTTTCACTGTAACTGACGGGTTCGCCTTGCACCACCCAACACAGTAGAGTAGTTTTCAACTGTGCATGGATAGAGACGTTCTTTGATACTCCACATATTTGATAGTAGCTGGTTTTTTATTAACGTTCGCTGCATGCAAAGTCCTTTTCCATAGAAATTAGTTGAAGTACTTTGGTTTGGAGGGATACCCATTGCCTTTATAATGATATAGTTTTTTGTGCGGTTAGCTGTTCAGGAGGCGAGTGACCTAACCCGCTCTATCGTCAGCATTGATTCACCCTCCATACACTCGTAGTATGTTCATGTCATCCACAGTTCCCCCTTCAAATGCATAGCGGTCGGTTCTCCGCCATAGTTCAACCGTCTACTGGCCGTTCGCCTTTTCTCTGGTACCCCATCCTCTCCGAGGCTTAGAAGACAACACTCCTCGTTACTTTCATTGCCATAAAACATGCACGCTTCCATTTGCTACTTTTGGATGATCGCCAGTTTTCTTTGCATGCGCAATAAGTTACTAACTCTATTTGTCTTCCCGTTCTAAAAGTGACATTACCTTTCCAGGTAACAGGAAGTAGTATGACGTGTGGTGTGTGTACGCTGCCTTTAAAGTGGAGTGGTTAATATTATTTACCAGGACGTGTCACGGTATTAACTCCTGTTCTAAGTTAATTAATAGATTGCATAGCTTGAATTTCGTTCATAGTAAGAGTAGGTTTCAATTTAAACATTAATAGAGCTTTGCTATATTCAGGGATTTTTTTGTTTTTGTGTTCCCTACCATTGTGATATTTTCAAAGTGAAGGTTCACTCATTGTCACTCTTACAAAAAGTAATGTCTTGCTCAAGTTTCTATCGTTACAACTTTTCATTGTAATTGCTCGAAACATCATTCGTCGCAGCTGATCATTGATGATCATCGATCTTTTTTTGTGTAATTTAGGAAGACTATCAAAGCAAGGATTCGTTTAGTCATATCGCCCCATCATGTCGTTCAGTTTCGTTGTTTCGTGCAACACCGGTCATGTCACTCATTCATATTTGCCCCTAAATACATCTTCCTTCATTTAGTAATTTAGTTAGTCAGTGAGCAGTCATAGCCTCGTTTGCTACTGCTCAGGACATTCGTGATATCCAATCTGATAGAGCAGGTCTCGGCTAATTTGCTACCTAGTACGAAGAGTTGCAATGATCTGATACCGATGATTTGATATAGTGGCCCCAGTACTGACAACGAAACACTCCAACTGTCTTCTCGATGTTAATATCGTCACCTCTTCGGAGCTAGCAGACACTCTTCACGACCCTAGCGAAAAGCGTTTCTCTGGAAGAATTCTTTTCATCTATTAAGATAACTTGTTCATGCCTAGTCTCAAAACCCACCTCACCGAAGCAGCACATTAGGACCAGTCAGAGATGATGTTGGACTTCACCTCATGTCATTCATTACCAATCAAGAGATTAATGATGTTATACCGAGGATGAGTGTCTGCTATCACGAGTGGCCTGGGCTGTAAGGCGAGACATTGCGGTACGTTTTGTCGCTACCATTGCGTCTGTCTGTACTCAGACTTGTCCTCCTATTGTGTTAGTCGATGCGTCTGGTAACCCTTTCTTCTGTGTGTGTGAACAGATAACTGAGTCTGGGGGGGGAGGAGGCGGGGGCGGCGAGGGAGAGCCCACAGCTAATGGACAGTCCGGCCCTCCTTCACTACCCAAAGATCAGCCTAAACGACTACACGTATCCAACATTCCCTTTAGGTTCAGAGATCCAGACCTCAGAACGATGTTTGGGGTGAGTACAAGAGTGAGAAGGAGCATCGTTGGTGAAACATAGACTAACAGAGTTTTAAAACTCCTCGTGGATAAGAACTTTTCGGAAGTGAACTAAATGCTAGTAGACTTGAATTGTTATTTAGTTGTTGAAATTACTGAGAATCATCCCGTGCATGCCTTTGACATTCGCAGCGTTAAGGCTATTGATTTTACGCAATAGTAGACCCAATCAGTCAAACACAGATACAGACACAAGGCCGAAATCCCCCAGCAAGGGGGTGGCCGACGGCAAGGCGCACCTCACACTCCCATACACTCACACACTTAAGCCTTTTTGTGCAAAAGTGTTCCCGACACTCCAGCCATGCTGGTTTGACGTTTGGCGCCAGAAGGACGCTGACTCCACGCGCTAGAAAGCCTAGTCACTCTCTACTGAGGCTCGATTACTTCTATGTGCTACACATGCGAGTCTACTTGGTGCCTTTCCTTGATGCTCGTGTTTGTGTTACGCCAAACATCTCGCGACCATTATCGTCTGAATTGCATGCAAAATTGAACTAAAATGGTCCTCTAATGATCATACTGTTGCATTTAACTGAAGTAATTTTGTCTGGATGATTGATTCGGTATCACAGTGTGACAATATACAACAGTTGGCTATATAGCTACGTACTAGCTCAGGCATAGGCTTGTTTAACGTTTCCGAAGCATTTAGGAAGCCAGTTAGTCATGTGTTTTGAGGTATATTCTTGTTACTAATTTTCCTCTTTTCTTGGTGTGTTGATAATTTATCACAGTGCTATGTAAAAATGTTCAGTTTACATAGGGCACAAATCATTAAAAGCTGTTAAGGTACTTTTTTTTTTCGTTTCAGAAATTTGGCACCATACTTGACGTTGAAATAATCTTTAATGAACGAGGCTCAAAGGTAAGTTGTGTTAAGTTGTATTTTAAACTTGTCGACTGTATTATTCAAGGCAACGAATCATGACGACTGAAATGCGTTGCCATATCGTTGTCCCTTGCGTTGCATTTCTTCAAAAACTCTTCTCGTCTCAAAATATCACGTCACTCAAGAGAAATGTGGAAAGAAAGCCAATAAAGAGCTTCTTATCATAGGATTGACTAAACAGATAAACTCATGGCTTCTAGTTGTTTAGTAGTCATATTACCAATACAGATACAGACACTAGGCCATATGACTACTAAACAACTAGAAGCCATGAGTTTATCTGTTTAGTCAATCCTATGATAAGAAGCTCTTTATATTACCAATAAACCTTTAAATTGTAGGCGATAGCCCGTAAATTGTTCTTGACCATGTATCGAACTCTGTCGATACATTTTCTCTTCTAGCTACACCTCGTCACGCAAAGGCTCGCAGCTGTAGTCACCAATATCTTTTTTTGGCAGGGCTTCGGTTTTGTCACATTCGGGTCAGCAGCGGAGGCGGACAAAGCGAGAGAATCGTTAAACGGGACGGTGGTGGAAGGGCGCAAGGTCGAGGTAATGAGTGCTCGCAATACACTACTCCTTCTTTCACTTCTATTACCTAACGTAGAGGGGCAAACCTGTGACGACATCGGCATCTGATAAGATGCAAGGACTGACACGCCATATGCCGCAGTCGTTACGCCATGAGCGTCCATCAGACATCTCAACGAGTATCATTCAAACGAGACTGAATGTCTGTCGTTATCTTTGCGTTTACCACTCTACTTGCTGACGCTACTATATCTACTCCCCTCCTGGCTGATGCCATATTCCTACCTAATGGCCTAACTATTACCACTATTGTTATCATAACTACTTACTACTACTAATCTACTTGGGATTTTATGGCCATTTACAGCGCACTGTGAATGGAGGTGCGGCTCATGTTACAGGCTGTGCATTGTTTGCCTACTCAACACTGCTAGTCATGCTAATCACCGAGTATTATGTAGTTATTTCTATACCCTAATGATTGTCATATTGCTTTATGTCTCGTAGACTCACAATTTGAAGTTGACAATTAATCGAACTTCCCGTGCACCATAAATTGGTCTTGCCGCATGTCTTTGAACAAAACTGGGGGATTATTTGATTATCATTATCATTTTTTCTGCAAGTGTGTCATGTCAATTTACGAAAACTTAAGTGTGGTTAGAATGGTCGTCTCCAGTTGGAAAGCGTAATGTTTTTGCCTACTGTCTGTCTCTGAATCGCTTCTCACTTTTTGTATGTTGTAGATGGCACTAGACTTTCTATCTCGACTAAGTTTGCAATGACCATTCTGTCCGTACTTTGGGGGAAGATTGTGGCTGCATCAAACAACAACATCAACGATCTCTCTTTTTGGTTTGTTTGTTTTTCTTTGCAAGTCTGTGACCCGTTGAGCTAAAGACCCTAATTTTCTGTATGCGCCAGGTGAACAATGCTACTGCACGCGTACAGACCAAGAAGCCCACCACTGCGGTACCTAACGGTAAGACTTCTGCTCCTCCTTCTTCCTTTCCTCTTCTCAGTATTTCTCTTCGCTGCTATCGCTCTCCGCCTATCGTGTTTAGCACCTACATTTTTCTAATTCTATTTAATCACAACAACATCTAACAATCTACTTCCTTTACATCATACAATCTGCTAAGTGATAAAATTTCAACTTGTAACGGTTGAGGAGTGTAGTCGCGTGATGACCGTTCATCGTTGTGATCTCAGCAGTATCCCATCACGAATGAAACAAAACTCCTAGTTCTATTGGGCGTGACGAAGTCCATAACGACTGGCTTCAGTGCTAGCCAGGAGGAAAGATGAGAAGTTTACTCGAGCAGACCAGATGTGTGTAGTAATATTCTTCCTTGAAGTAATGGTGGTCACTTAGTGTTTGAAGCGGTAATTGCACATAATTGTACTGGAAGGTTTGACTCGCACAATCGGCTGCCTTGTTATTAGATATCCTGTAGCCTCTTTCCATCCATCTCAGTATCTCGATTGAGACTTGCACAACAACTATGTTATCTGTCCAGTGTGACTGCTCTGAGATACATCACCTGGTGTTGAATATATGACTGCTCTGAGATACATCACCTGGTGTTGAATATATGACTGCTCTGAGATACATCACCTGGTGTTGAATATATGACTGCTCTGAGACACGACACCTGGTGTTGAATATATGACTGCTCTGAGACACGACACCTGGTGTTGAATATGTGACTGCTCTGAGACACGACACCTGGTGTTGAATATATGACTTCTGAGACACGACACCTGGTATTAAATATATGACTACTCTGAGACACGTCACCTGGTATTGAATATATAACTGCTCTGAGACACGTCACCTGGTGTTGAATATATGACTGCTCTGAGACACGACACCTGGTATTGAATATATAACTGCTCTGAGATACATCACGTGGTGTTGAATATATGACTGCTCTGAGACACGACACCTGGTATTGAATATATGACTTCTGAGACGCGACACCTGGGGTTGAATATATAACTGCTCTGAGACACGACACCTGCTATTGAATATATGACTGCTCTGAGACACGACGCCTGGTATTGAATATATAAATGCTCTGAGACACGTCACCTGGTGTTGAATATATGACTGCTCTGAGACACGTCACCTGGTGTTGAATATATGACTTCTGAGACACGACACCTGGGGTTGAATATATAACTGCTCTGAGACACGACACCTGCTATTAAATATATGACTGCTCTGAGACACGACACCTGGTATTGAATATATAACTGTTCTGAGACACAATACCTGGTGTTGAATATATGACTGCTCTGAGACACGACACTTGGTATTGAATATATGACTTTTGAGACACGACACCTAGGGTTGAATATATAAATGCTCTGAGACACGACACTTTGTATTGAACCTATGACTTCTGAGACACGACACCTGGTATTGAATAAATAACTGCTCTGAGACACAACACCTGGTATTGAATATAAAACTGCTCTGAGACACGACACCTGGTGTTGAATATATGACTGCTCTGAGACACAACACCTGGTATCTTAATTTGACTGTTGTGTGACATTCGATTTGACACATCTCACATCTGTGGCACCACATCTTGACTGTGCTCCCATCAACTTTTGGCTGTGCTTCCATCAGCTGTTGAATGCTTGCACCAGCTGTTGAAAGCTGCCAACAGCTGTTGTCTGTGTTTCCATCAGCTGTTAAATGCTTCCATTAGCCTTAGTAGTGCTCACTTCAACGGTTGTTAGTTCTTTCATGTATTTTTTGCTCCCATCAGCCTTGATAGTGCTCACATTAAATGTTGTTAGGGCTTCCATCAGCTGCTGACTCAGCTTCTATAAACTGTTGACTGTACTTCTGTCAGCCTTGTTAGTGCTCATTATGTTAGTGCTTTCATCAGCTGTAACCTATGACTTCTGAGACACGACACCTGGGGTTGAATAAATAACTGCTCTGAGACACAACACCTGGTATTGAATATAAAACTGCTCTGAGACACGACACCTGGTGTTGAATATATGACTGCTCTGAGACACAACACCTGGTATCTTAATTTGACTGTTGTGTGACATTCGATTTGACACATCTCACATCTGTGGCACCACATCTTGACTGTGCTCCCATCAACTTTTGGCTGTGCTTCCATCAGCTGTTGAATGCTTGCACCAGCTGTTGAAAGCTGCCAACAGCTGTTGTCTGTGTTTCCATCAGCTGTTAAATGCTTCCATTAGCCTTAATAGTGCTCACTTCAACGGTTGTTAGTTCTTTCATGTATTTTTTGCTCCCATCAGCCTTGATAGTGCTCACATTAAATGTTGTTAGGGCTTCCATCAGCTGCTGACTCAGCTTCTATAAACTGTTTGACTGTACTTCTGTCAGCCTTGTTAGTGCTCATTATGTTAGTGCTTTCATCAGCTGTTGAATATTCTCCCACCGTTTGATAACACAAATATCCGCTGTTCCGAGGCTGCATTCGCTTGGTTGAAATTGCCCAATCTACCCTGCTTATGTACATCTTTTTTTGGAAGATCACTACTAAATCTAACAGTTATTTCAATTCTCTCTCTAATACGGAAGCAAATTGTTCTGCCTTTCAATAGTTATCTCAAGACAATGTTATACAGCTAACGACAGCTTAAATTCGGGCTCAAATTGCTATGTCTTGTTCCAATAATGTTCCAAATGTTGCAACTAGTTGTACAATATTGATGAAGCATTGCCATCGTTGTACAACACCACATTGTATGTTTCACTAATAGTAATCCATGAGATTTTTCGATGGATGTTGTTGACTCCTGCTGATGTTTTGTTTACAAATTGAAACGAGCTGGGAGAAAAATCTTGGTGAACGTCTTTGTAGCTAAATCTTACATTGCTATCAAAACAACCTTAGATGACCCTGGTTCTGTAGTACTATGAACCATGTTTCATTTGTTCACCTCTGTTAGAGTGTAGGCACCAAGACAGAGTAACCTGTGAATGGCTGCCTGAATGGAACTGTATGAGATGTGTGAACATCTTGCCGTATCCTCCGTGCCACGTCCTTGGGTGTGCAGATTATTTGGCCATTCTTTTCTGTGCGCTTCTGCCCACGCTCTTCTTTTATGGTTACTAGATGCCACATACAAGTCTTTCTTTACTCTTAGTGCTATTCTTTTGCTATTCACCAAGTGTTATTCTTTTCGCTATTCTCAAATTGCCTTTCTCTTAATTTGTAATTATTTTCTTGATTTCTGCGAGTACCTTGTTGTGCTTGTTATCCACGTAGTTGTGTGATGCCTATCTGAGGCGCTCCAATTACTAAACTAGGTCTTCACTAATCTGCAGCCAAATCGTGACCCTGGCAGTCAATATTCTCAAGTACTCACTCTCTCTAGAGTTTATGTCAAATAATTCTACATTGCTTTAAAGTGACCTTTAAAATTTGTTTAGCTTCTATTTGCCTTTAAACAATACTCTCATGCTTTATTAATTTTAGAACACTAGCATCACTTTACTTTATACTTCTTATGTTAGGATGTCTTACAGAGTTTCTGAATACTAAAGATAATGTGCATGCCAGTTTAAATTTGAATTTAAGCATTATTGAACTATAGCAATAATTCTCTGCCATATACGGTGGCTTCACCTGTGACTACTTTTTCCTATTCATTGCTCTACTACCCAGAATGATTAGTCAATGTGCCTAACTGCTTGCACCATTTCAAGGGAGTGAAGTTACGAGGGTCACTTCTGACGTTAGCTTTTGTTCGTGCATAAGGTTTTCCTGTCAGTGCATCCTATCAACTGAACGAAACTGTTCGTCTGCTGCCTTGTTGCCCGTGCTTCATAAGTTAATTAAAGTTCCCGCGTGCATTATCATGTTTAATCTTTCGGATGCTGGAGAACTAAAACTGGTGGTGAAATCTAGCAGGTCCAAACCATTTGTGAACTAGAGCGTCCTTCTTACAGTATTTCAAGCTTACTGTTTGAGCAGGTCTATACAGTGCTGTAACTAGATTTTTATCAGGTATTAACAGGCACTGGTATCTAATTGAAGACATTTTGATATAAATCCTCTAGAATAATCTTGCATTTTGCATGTACCTACGACTCAGAACCTTTGTTACTCTGTACAGCAACTATTCCTAATTTCGAAAAGAACCATTTAAACCCTGTTTTACTACTTGTTGAGTCGCTCCAATCATGCAAATCATAGTCGATGTTATCAAAAGTGTTTTGCTTTTCGCTCACTATGCCTTTCCCTTTCCAAATTTCTGATGCTCAATAATTCGTTGCTCTCTAAGCTTTGATTGTCTCAGGCGTCTCGGAGTCGTTGGTTGCATCTACCATGAAGCTAATAAGACCATAAATTTTTGACTGTTTTTCTTTTCATCTTTTCCCATCTGAATGAGCAATGAAGTGATACTGAATTGTAATTCAGAAACTGCGCCAGTTATATGGCATTTAGAATTAGAAGGGTCTAATTATAAAGCCGCATTATTACCCTCAATCAACATCATTATACTAAAATTAGCCTGTATTGGTCATCCCAACACGTTACTACATACCTTCGTGATGTTTGATATTGATTTAGTGTTTTTTTCTTTTTGTGTCTCTTAGTTCTACTGGCTAGAAATGGAATGGTGCCTCCAGCTGCGGGTGAGCCTCCTACTCCTCCTCTTAGCCCCACCTTCTTCTTGTTGGTGTTGAGAAGGACTGTTGTTTAGTATCAGTGTGACCCGTGCTGCTAATGGTTATGGTGCCTTCACTTGAATTCATTCCTAGCAATCATCTTGATAGTCAGTCTCCTAACTCGATATGTAACAAGCTAATTATCGAACTGTGCTTCCTGTTGTCATTATAGTTGTTCTGGACCATGTAGCAGGAGCAGCAGCTCCTGAAGACACCGCAATGCGTTACATTGTGTCACTCCTTATGATTTAAGCTATCTTGTGGTCTTCGATTCCTCAGATCAATTTTTTTTAAAATACCATTTGAATAGATCAGTAAGTAACAAAAGATGGCAACATTGCTCAAGTTTTACAGTCCTTAGCAGTTCGGGTCATAATATAGTCAGACTGTATAACCATTAGGCTGTGCACTGTCACTAATGTCATGTGGCTATGCACTGCCACTAATGTCATCTGGCTGTGCACTTCACCAATGTCATCTGGCTGTGCACTTCACCCATGTCATCTGGCTGTGCACCTCCGACAATATCATGTGGCTGTGCCCCTCCACCATTGGCATTTGGCTGTGCACGGCCATTAATGGCTTTGAACAGTTCTTGACTACTTTGCATGGTTTATTTTAGTTCTAAGTCTGTACATAATGTATGTCTTCCACCTCTTATAGAATTGATAGCTGGGTAATCATGATCATCAATGCACCATACTATAATCATTAGTGCATCACTACCAATAATATTATTGCACCATAGTAGCTAGTTATTAATACAAACATTTATGCCATACAAACAGATATCTAGATTTTTTCTCCATTCTGTCATTATGTTTTTCATTGTACTTGAATGGTGATGATATGTATCAGTTCATTTTTGTAACGTCTCTTGCTTGATTGAGCATACACACTAATGCATAAGTTTCCATGTCCTTAGGAAGAATGTTAACCGCACTGAACTGCTGGAAATGATCTTCATGGGGCATCCGGTACTGCACTTGTTTGCTAGTGTCATTGGCCATAACAAACTAGTTGTTTAATCACTGTTCAATGCTCATCATCCCCTCTCCAGGACCAAGGAACTTCACATTAGTGTGGCCTTCCAAGAGTAGTGAACCTCATGTTAGCGTGGACTTCCAAAATTAATGGTGTGCGCTGCTTGCTTGTTGTCTTAGTGTTGCGCTTGTGCTGCTCACGTGCCGTTGTCTAGTACTGATGAGCATCATCACGCCTCCTTCGTCACCTTGCGAAACAATAAAATGTTCAGAGTTCGTTTCCTCGGACAACTCTTGCATGACCAAACCCTCCTCCATCTTAAGAGCAGCTAGTGTCTGTTCGTCGTATCAATTGCTCTACGGTGTTAGATGCGGCCCTTACCCTAAAATCTTCCATTGTCTCGTATCAGAACCTTGCATGGCCCATGTTACCTCCTGGGACACCGGTCTTGTAAATAGAATAAATGATCTGCCGCACAAACAGTAAAAATGCACAACTTGATTGAATGTCTGCCTTATTATTGCTTGTTGTCTTTGTTTGCTCTGGTGAAACGTATCGCCTATTCATTTGTGGCATCTTAACACGAGGGTTTTTAATACATCGCAATATTGAAGAGGTATGCATTTTCACTTTTGATTTAGCTTTAAATTGCATCATGTTATAAGATTTAACATTTATAATGTGCATCGTCGTCCAAATAAAAGAATAATAACAGAGTGTATGATCCTGTTTAATTTGTCACGTTTTGAAATGTAAATGTTCATAGCAGACTCTTTTGACCTTTGGTTATTTCGAAGATGTGCAAACTAAGCCTACTGCCTACTTGCCTCTGTCTTGAAGTTTGTCATTGCTTGTTTCGGGTGAGCTTGTCCGACGTAACGCCTGTGTCTGTGGCAGCATCCCCCCCCCAAACTTCTCATGAGCCTGGTATCAGCACTAAGACAACAAGCTCGCAACAGCACCACCAACTTTTGTGCCTTGGTAAGAAATGCAAACACTCCCATCAAATAATGTGATAGCTACTTAACTAATTATTTTGCCTGACTATACAGTACATGGAGACGCAGTCTCATTGTATTTACCAAGTAGTTGGCTACTCCATGGTATTTGAAACTTTCACAATCCTTTATTTACCAGGTAATAGTTGTTTTTTACTTCCCATTGTTTAAAGTATTTTGAACTACGTTCGGTTCAATTTTAATACCTAGATAGAAACATTCAATTTTATAGCAACTATGGAAATTTTACCACCAGCTCTGGTGCCCTTATTAGTGGCAGTGGGTGTGCACTCGCCTTCCATGGCCCTGGTGTACCTAGTATAGATGGTGTGTGTGTCCACTCGCCTGCCT
>SDVV010002206.1:0-23536 GCA_016164225.1 Gammarus roeselii | reverse complement strand
ATATATGTAGCTGTACCAGTGAAGAAGTCAGTCTTGTACTGTTCATTTCCGTGGCATTTGTCTGGAATTAAATTGTTTGCTGAAAATTCACAATGTGGATACTCCTTACTGGTATAACCAGCGTCATTTCATCCGTCTTTTTGAAGATTTTCGATTTATATTTACTCCTCGCATCGACACTTGTCGTTGAATGACACGGCAACTTTTGTTCTTTCATAGCTGCATCTAGTGTCTATTATACAGCAATTGATAGGTAAAATAGACAAAAAAAATCACAAGCGCTCACAAATTCATTTAGACAAATGAGAATTAGTTCTGTTTGTTGCACGTCGATTCAACTCCTCAATTCTACGTTCATTCCGTTCGTATACATTTGTAGGTGTTAAATAAAGTTGCCCATTAACAAACACTGTGCTGAGTAAATTTCCTACAAATAAAAAAAATCAAAACATTGAATTAAATCTATCCAAAATGGCAGAAGGAAACCTCACATATCAACTACCAGCCGCATTCTAACACCATGTACGGGAAATAGATATAATGGACCGACTGGTAGTTAATGGTAAATTGGGCCCTGAATTTTTAAAGAAACTGCTACGGATCACGTTTATCTGTCTATGATTTTCCGATGCATGAATAATCTGCGAACACGACATTACCGTCCCATGCTGCATTCTTGCTCTGCATCAGTTTGAAAAAACATTTGTCGAAATTTGTCCATCAAAACAACCCAGACTGAAATGTAATATGACTGCTGAGAGCAATGCCAAAATATGACATTCATGCGATGCCTCGATATTGATTGACGAAGATTATTTTGTAACTAATTCAATGTTTTATTTTAGTATTGACTGGGACGAGATCACCCTGAAGCTATCGCCTACACCGCCTTCACTGTTCCGGGGCCTCTCAGCACTCGAGTCGCAAGCGGCAACAGACCCGGCTACTCTGTTCACTAGGATCACTCGTCGCAAGATCAGGATCACCAAGCCAGGTGAACGAGACAACCGCAGCAAACGTGCACGTATAACGTAATATTTGATCGTGGCATATCTCTGGTAGTTTAACAAGCTTTTTAAAATAAATAAAAAATTCACTGCTCCAAACTTTCCTTTTATATATTTTTTTCCCCATTATCGAGACTCCTGTATTTTTTATCTTTCTCGAACGGTGTATTTACGGTAGAATGAAGCTGCAATAATCTTGGCAACAATTCCAAAAATTTAGATAGTTATATCAAGACGTCGATATTGGAGTGCACGTCAAACGACAGGGATAATGCAAATCTTCAGTCACCCAATGATTTAATAAGAGACGGATCGTGTATGGCAGGTATGTATCACAGTCTACGTCTAAAAATCAGATGAAAAAAAACTACTGAGAAAGTTTCAGTTTTGTTGTCACAATAATTAATGCCAAGTAAATGAACGTGTCGTTACCAGGTGATGCGGGGAGAACAGTATGTGCGGAAAGAGATAACCGTTTTTACCTGTTAATTTTAGCAGAAACGACGATTAATTCACTTATATGCAGTCCCAAAGGACGTAAATCTTCGTGTCGTATATGGAAGTGCTACTCCACAAGGTTTTCGTAGAGGTTTTCTACATCTTTCCACACCATTAACGCAAAGCGTCTGTAGGCTGAGGAGCTGCTGACCCAAACTTATCTGTGAGCAGGGTTCCAGCCGCTTGAGGTGTTCGTGGGAGTGCGGCCTCGATGCAGGGCCTTCCCCCTACAACCCCTCACCTCTAGTGGGCCTTGCTACGTGCTGGTGCAGGTCACCGTAGGGGACAGACTGCATGTCTGCATCTCTAGCCCACTGCAGGTACAGGTCATAGGGCGTCACTTGGGCACCAACCATCAGCAGAATATTTATTAACGCTTCATTAACACACCCTCAACCAGAAAAATATATCATATTCACATTAATTATAACATATGTTATCTTGATACTCTCGATAACAAGCTATTTCTCTGTAATGAGAATGAGCCACATAGTTTCGCATTGCGCTTCTGCTTTTTATTCGAATGAATCCTGAAGAGAAAACATTACAAAGACGTTTCTACGATAGAATCTTGATAACATCCGTTGAACGTAGTTTCCGACCAATTTAGACCTGTGTCTTTTAAACTTACTCGGGAATCTCGAAACTTCCGAGTTCCTCTACTGTCCTCGAGTTTTTAAAAAAATAAAACTTTTGGCCGCTTGCCGGTGCGCGCCGTCCTGCGCCTGTCGGTCTAAATGTCTTCCTGGTAGCGAGTGGCGCGCTCAGCCGTCTGCCGGCTGAACCCCCAAACTCCAACCCCTCCTTTAATATATAATGGGAGAGCTTGGCTACCCCATCATTCATGAGGGCTAGCAAAGGTGCTTTCCGTGAAGAGACGTTGGTGCGTAGTTTAGATAGCAGGACAAGGAGGAGGCCCCATATGGCTTCTACTAATTACAGAGAAATAGCTTTTTATCGAAAGTATCGAGATAAGAAAAGTTATATTCTCTTCCACTCGTAAGAGCCATATGGTTTTGCATAGAATATACCATCATGTAGCGCAAGCTGGCCGATGCCAGAAGAGCACAGAAGTTGGATGGATCGGCTGCATCTTAAACTGGGTGTTCCCAAAGAAGCGCTTGTCGTGTAAGAGAATGATAACACATTTGTATAAATGATGGTAATGACTGTACTGATTGGTGGATACAAGAATTGCCGACAACAGCGGAAAGCTATGTCCTAGCGGCAAACTAATATGCGGGTCCTGAATTTGGGGGCCCAAATAAAATTTAGGTATGGGTAAATACAAAAATGGCGTTGTGGCAACGGCAGTGAACATACTTACTCGACGCGGCCAAGAACAATATGCGTGCCGTGAGCATGAGCAACCAAAGAGTAGTTACGTAATCAAAACATATTGCTCTCCAGAGAGGGTGGGTGAACCGTCCGGTAGGCAACAAATTCTAAATATACCAGTACCAACAATGTGTACAAAAGCTAGCTCCCAAGGTAACAGAGTTTTACTGCAAGTAGGATAAAGAAATACATATTTCGTAATCGGTAACCGGAAGGCTTTGCGTGGAGTGTCGCCTCACGCGATGATAATATAATGAAGTACGTACTCTATGCTACGTAGAGGAGGTGCTGGCCTCAGCGGATGCGGTGTCCAAAACGTATGAGGCGAGAAGGACTATCTACCTGGTTCCCAATGAGACGCAAGGTTGGTTAGGCTTCTCTACTCTGAAGAGGTATTTGTTCACGAATACGTGGGGCGACCACCAAAACATTGTATATGATGTCTTGAAGCGGGACTCTACGCGTCCAAGCGAGAGACGAGGCATACTTGCGGACATCGTGAGCTTTAAGGAAGGCATGCGGTGTGGCGTCATTGATAAGCGAGCAGATGTAGTGCCCCACCGATGACGCCCTGAGAGGCTTGCCAAAAGTAGGATGGATGAACAAAATCTCATTGTGCAATGGACATCGTGCTACGTAGGCTACGAGTGGGGTCATGGAGCACAAGCCGTGTTCCCGGTCATCCGGCAGCAGTGAGGTGATAGAGATGAGCGGTGGCGTGTGGGCGAGGGTCTGGTTTTTGTACAGGAACTTGTCAGGAGTCGGGATGAGCGCGCATGGCGGGTTCGTGCAGAAATATAGTTTGGGGCGTGACATGGCTGCAATTTCAAAGAACCTTCTGCCTGCAGCAAACGCGACGAGAAACAGAGTCTTCTGAAAGAGCGCCAAAACTAACGTTGTCTGAGTATTGAAGCGAGCATGTCGAGCACTGGCTCGAGCTTCCACTGTGGCACAAAACGTCGCTGTGGCTGATTCTCGTGAAACTGGGCCCTAGCCAGTTCTTGAACGGACGCCCTGCGGGTCGTGACGACAAGGCCATGTAAGAAGGGCAAGTGTAGCGCATCCCTATAGACCAGAACCGTACAAGGATTGAGCCGCTTCTGCATGCCCAGGGTAGCCAGTCGTCGATGTAGAAGACCGCATCTATCCCTTGCTGGTGACGTAAACGAAGGGGCAGCAGATTCGCGACCGATGTTAAGATTTTGGTCCCAGGTTGAGACCCAATGGGAGGGCCAAAGAGAAAATTATTTGGCCTCTCAGTTTAAAGGCCAGGAACCTTTGGAACCTGGGATGAACTGAGATGTTTGGGAAGGCGTCCTTGATATCCAACTTGGTGAACCAGAGAGAGGGGCTCAGCACAGCCCGAATGCGCTGCGGGTGGGACATGCGAAACGTAGATACAGGTATGTATCTGTTGAGGTCGGAGAGGCGATCACCAGGCGATCTCCTCCCGAGGCCTTGGGGACCGCAAAGTTGCGAGATACAAAAACCGACTGTCTGGGAACCGCCTTGACTATGCCTTTGCGCATAAATTCTGATACGAGGGGTTTTAGAACGTCCTCGCGTTGTCAGTGAGAGACTGTGTGATCGAGTGGAGGGGAGGTCGTGACGTCCATTTCCAGGAGAGGCCTGTGGCGATAATGCGTTTGACCAAGGGCGTGGCCTTGGTCCAGTGCGCGAGGTGGTTCCTGAGGCAGCCCTGCTGTCTGTGGCTAGCTGAGGGCTTCGAGCGAGAGGGGGAGGGTCGTTTGTCTGCCAAGGTTCCCTGACCCCCTCCGCAACTACCCCTTCTTGGAACGTATTGGGTGGGTCACCGGCCCTCCAGGGCAGGCGAGGGGGGAGGGCCTGGAGCTTGTTTGAGGGACACCGGAGACCAACCGCCTCCCTTGGGGTGGCCTAGCGTCCTGCTGGAACACAGGGTGCGCCCTGGGCGGTGCGGGTTGGCCACGAAAGGAGCTTTGCGCCATTCCGCCTCAGCTATAGAGGGGATGCTGTGCGATAGCTTCTCGGTGTTACGTTGGTCTCCGTGAAGCAGGGGCAACGAAACCTGATGTTGAGGAGCCCAGAAAGAAGAAGACCTCTGTCCTGCTACGGAAAGTGCCCAGCGCTTGGCTAGCTTGTAAGATCGCCTCGTTGGTGAATAGTTGAGGTTCAAAAACCGACAATGCTAGGAAGGCGGTCCGGACAGATTCCGGAGCGAGCCTGCCCAGCGTCTGAAACCGAATCTGGTATCTCCACTGAGCTGCGTCGAAGAGGGATCGCAACAATAGTTTGTGAACGGATCCTGTGGTGAGCTCTGACAGACAACGCAGCGACTAAAGGGAACTGGCGTGCCATCGGTGAGGACGGGAATCCGGATGCGCTCAAGGATCTCCGTCAGTGATGCGCCCTAGCCGCGTTGGTTTTGAACCACCTGCGTGCGGAGTTGGAAGTCCTTGGTACGTGCTTTTATGGCAATGTAATGGACCAGGAAAGCAATTTTATCCTTTGTGGCGTCAAAGTGAGCCTTTGGGGAGAAGATCAGAGCATTTGCAAGCTCCATCAGAGATTTTACTACGGGGCAGTGTGCTGTTAGAGCAAAGTGCGTGTTTGACCAAGCTGCGAGGTCCTTCGGTGCCGACCCGTTGGGCAGGGTGGTATTGATTTGCTCGAGGAGTTTGGGTAGTGTTTCGTCTGCTGCCATTCTGTCCTCCATTGCCTTCCGTTTGTTTCTAGTCTCCGTGTGGCGAGGTGGATTGCGTTGCATGCCCGGAAGTGTAAGGTATCGGGAGTCAGGATGCAAAAATGACCTTGTGTCCGTTGTGACGTTGCCAGTGTATCTCCGTCTCATGGACCGATTTCTGTTCAGGAAACCCTCGTTGGCCGCACTGCCTGGGGTCGCTTTCTTGGCCGATAGGCAGATGGCGAACGCTGCTGGCCTATACACGTGTCCCGCGAAGCCGCTGGAGTGTCACAGGCAGGTGGTAAGGTGGTCGTTTTTGGGCAGAGGAGAGGCACATTGGAAGCAGGTGGACCGAGAAGCTGATATTTCTTGCTGTCAGTGGCTCGCTGGCCCGACGCGGGTAGCGTTTCCGGCATATAATGATTTCAGGGAGAGAGATGTATGAGTCTGAGGTAAAGACTTGTACGAGAGTATGGGTATAACACAATATTTTGCGGAAAGAGTGTTTTATCCGACCAAAATTTGTGGGATTATTTCGACAAAATTTACGTGTCGACAAATTAACGTGTCGAAAAATTTGGTGTGTCGACCAATTTGGTCAGTCGACCAATTTGGTATGCCGACAATGTGTCGACAATTTTCTGTTTCGACAAATTTCTGTCTCGACAACTTTCTATTTCGACTAATTTATGTCCCGAGAAATGTCTGTTTTGTCAAATTTCCGTCTAAACAAATTTATGTTTCGACAAATTTCTGTTCCGACAAATTTATGTCTCGACAAATTTCTGTTTCGACAAATTTCTGATTCGACAAATTTCTGTTTCGACGAATTTCTCTCCCGACAAATTCATGTATCAACAAATTTGGTGTGTCGACAAATTTAGTGTGTCGACAAATTATGTGTAGTCAGATTTCTGTCTCGACACTTTCTGTCATGACAAATTTCTGTTCCGACAAATTTCTGTCTCGACAAATTTCTGTCTCGACGAATTTCTGTTCGACAAATTTCCGATTCGACAAATTTTTGTTTCGATAAATTTTTGTCTCTACAAATTTCTATTGCGGCAAATTTATGTGTCGACAAATTTATGTGTCGACAAATTTGGTATATGTATGTATAGACATACAGCCGTTTCCCCCTAGTTAGGGGGGTGGCTAAGTTAGGCAGACACAGAGGGGGGAGGAGCCCAATCTCCCCGCCACAAGACCGCCGTGTCCCTGCCGAGGCTCGAACTCGCGATATGCAGCATCAGAGGCTGACACTGCAGTCGGATACGCTATCCACTCGGCCACGGCACCAAATCGGTCTAAAATTTGGTGTGTGGACAAATTATGTGTCGTAGGATTTCTGTCTCGACATTTTCTGTCATGACAATATTCTGTTTCGATAAATTTCTGTTCCGACAAATTTCAGTCACAACCAATTTCTGTCTCGACAAATGTATGTGTCGACAATTTTTTTGTGTCCACAAATTTTGTGTGTCGATAAATTTGGTGTGACGACAAATTATGTGTCGACAGATTACTGTCTCGACAACTTTCTATCACGACAAATTTCTGTTACGACAACTTTCTGTCTCGACAAATTTGGCGTGTCGACAAATTTGATGTGTCGACAGATTTCTGTCTCGACAACTTTCTGTCCCGAGAAATTTCTGTTTCGACAAATGTCTGTTTTGACAAATTGCCGTGTCATGGGACGCAGCTCACTGAGAGCAAATTCAGTACGGCAGGGCAATAATTACCGACCCCATCTGTGGCTCTAGGGGCAGTGGGTCACTAATCCGCTGCCCAGATGGGCCGCCCCGCACTGAATCTTACCTTTCGAAAAGGTGCGACAATCTGTCAGGATCGAGTGAGGCGAAAGTGCTCTGCGTCCGAAGCAAGAACGGCGAATGAATGATGAGGTAGCCCAACCCTCGCTTATATAAGGAAGAAGAAATTGAGGGTTGAGGGTTCAGTCGGCAGACGGCTGAGTGCTACTCGCTACCTGGAAGACATTTAGACCGACAGGCGCATGACGCAACGCGCCGTCAAGCGGCCAAAAGTCTCCTTTTCCTAAAAACTCGAGGACAGTCGAGGAACTTGAAAGTTTCGAGATTTCCGAGTAAGGTTATAATACACGAAGGTCTAAATCGGTCTAAAACTACGTTCACCGGAAATTATCAAGATTCTCTCGTGAAAACGTATCTGTAATGTTTTTTCTTCAGGATTCATTCAAATAAAAAGCAGAAGCGTAGTGCAAAACCATATGGCTCTTACGAATGGGAAAGAAATGAAAATAACAAAAAAGTGCAACGGAAAGGAGCAAATGCGATACTGCTCTACATTATTTGCAAAATGATGCTGCGTGTTTTGTACTGAACCCTTTTTGTGTTGACACTGGGTGAGGGTATATTTCTTAATATTTCCAACTCCAGTTTTTATTTTTTATATGCCCTGGTACACAAGGCCAATCGACAGTCAGCACCATGAGCATCGTGTCAGTGTGTCTATTATCAGTTACTGACTTATCCAATGAAGTCTAGCTTGTTTCCATATTATGACTACAGGTGTTTTATACATACTCGTATTCATCATCAGATAGCTATGTTTCTGCATAATCATGAAAATGTGTCAGATAAGGGCAGCATTTAATGAGCATCCAATATGTGACTTAGAGTAAAGGTCCAGATACGCCTAGGAGGCAAAGCATCTTTGGTTTACATTTTTTCAAAGTAGGTTCTACTAAATATATGCTCAAGGAGATCAAATTTTATTTTCCTTTCATGATGGTTGAGGCCACGAATTAATCTAGACCTTTCTTCAACATAAGATGATATTACTATCACATTGACTACCCAATGAAAAGGATCCCTTGATGAAACAACATTTAGAAGCCATTGCATTATAAGAAGCTCATTGAACATATTTCTATTTAGTGATTGTTATCAGCACTTTTAAAAGACCAATTAATTTGTTGTTTTGTTGCTTGAAATTTATTTGTTCACAAAAAATGCTTGAACAACCTTTCCATAAAACGTAGTTTGCTTAGCTTTTGAGAATGTTTAGGTTACTTAAAATAAGAAGTCTTTTGCACCAGATGTCACGGACCCGCTGCTACAACTCTATTCGATAAGGTCATTGTGCGCATGTGTGAATGTTTTAATGAAGTTCTTTGTTGTCCTGTTAATCCTTGACATGAAAGTGGCTAACGGATATCAGGAGATGCCCTGAAATTGATTGAAATCAATTTAACGCTGATGAAGTAATATTAATGATGGTGTTTCTAACAGATAATGCATCACCAGTCATGGTTGCTTCCATAAGCATGTTATTATGTCGCCAATATTTAAAGACATCAGTTGGCAGTTCAGTGACCATCCAATGAAGGAGTAATTCTTCCACCTTCCGCTTTGCTGTGGCAATTCTCTCACTAAGGTTCTTTGTTTTCTGATAGAATATATTGCTCCCTAACATACACACAGGGCAAGAAATTGCAGGGTGACTGGAGACGACCTAAACAATCGGGCTGAATGTATAGTGACATCGATTCATGTATATATTAGAATTCACCATAAGAGAAACTGCAGGCCAATATTGCGAGTCCCTAGGGTCAAATTAATGACGTTTTATGTCGAGCTTGACAAACAGCTAGTCAAAGTGATTCGAGGAAACTGCGTCAGTGACTGCCACGTCGAACAGATGTGTGTATAGATGTACTTTATTCTATTGCATCTCATTCATTCCTGACTAATCAAATGTGACTGACATAAGAGCCGCTCCAACTTTCTTAAGTTGGGTAATTGACTGTAGTTTATAAACCATTTTTCTTTACCTTATCATTAAAGTGTTATAACTTTGAATTTTTGTATCATCTGCTAACATAACACCCTCCGCACACGATAATTAAAATCCTGAAAGCTTTGAGTCGTTTGATCGATGAGTCGTGCTTCCTCGGGATTGCAGCTAATGAACACGAAGGAGAGTGCAAGTTCATTGGCTGAAATCCCGAGGAGGCGTGACTCGTCGATCAAAGCCTCAAGGCTATCGGAACTTTGAACATCGTGCGCGGAGGCTTTTAGAACACTTTACCGTTGCGAACATTCGCAATCACTATTTTGCTTGTTTTCCCAACTTGTTTGACACCTTTTGAAAAAACAGACTATAACAGTTCATTTTGTTTAATCATAGACAATGTTGCTTTTAAAAGTAAATTGTTAATGATTGTTCACTGATGCAATCCTTTAAGGTATCTAAACCTTATGTTGTTGATGATCATTGAAAGCGTTCATATGAACCGTTAAATAAGTGGCTCTATTACAACAAATTGATTGGTCAATAAAAAGTTGTTTAAGAATCGTAACCAAAATAGGAGTTTGAAAAATCTAGAGAACACATCGTTAAACGTCGGATAAAAATATGAAGTGATTTGCTCCAATAGCCTAACATAAATAATATATACTTTTTAGAAGAAAGAGAGCTAATAATTCCCGGTCCCAACCGTCTCAATCGCTATCACCCGAACTCTTGTTTTTCGTGTCTCTTCTTACTCGTGCTGAAAGCGTCTTCCCTTCAAGGTGCGAAATGACACGTATCTGCCCCTGAACGTGTGCTTCAAGAAGAGCAGCCTTCCCGACAGCGCTGACGGGTCCATCATGGGCAACTCTAGCAACCCCTTTGACGCTTACTCCTCCCTGGCCACACTACAGCCCGACCAGTGCATAACAGTGCCTTTAGAGCCAGCTCACTATTCAGCACTGCACCTGCAGCCTGCTGCTTCTGAGTAAGGCATCATAGTATACTAGAGTCATGGCACCACCTCTGCAGCTCACCATAGCATTGTCCAGCTCCTACTGTAACAATGATCTACGCACATCATTCCAAGCAACACTTCCATGGAGCGTCCATGATACGAGCCGGCACTGTAGTATTATGCCAGCAAACCGAGAAATTATGGGACGCTCATTAAACGAACACAGCTTCAAATTATCATTTGATATTATTTGACAATTTAGTTAAATAGTAATTTTATAAAACGAATGACCGCCGCATCGCACTTTATTCAGGGATTAAACTCTAGCAACGTCTGGTGAGTAGAAAGAGAGGACGGAAGCCCTGCTGTCGTGCACCATATCTTGCTTATTTTTTCTTATAGAATATTACCACAAAATCTCATCAGTTATCCGCCCTTTTCTCTTTCCTCGAAGTATAAGCTTAAGAAGGTACATAGTTTTTGTTTAACGTTGGAGGTAGTTAGGTTGTTAGGTTGGGCAATTTGTCTGTGTTTTGAAGGAATATGTGCCGGTTGAGCTCTTTCGTGTTTCCTCGGCACCAGTTGTGACGCGTAGGAATGTTACGCATGACAGACGCTCACTCGTGCATGCCGTGTGCGCTATGACGCAAAACAGTATCAAGGGCAACACAGTAGTTGCCCCTTTAACTTCTTCGTCACCGCCACGTCTCTGATTATAGGCCAGTTTTCTTCAGTTATCCTATACCGTCATCACAGCCTTTTATGACCGCCCATTTTACTGCCGCTCATACTACCTCGTGAACTAGGAATACCAATGCTGCTAACTCCCTCACGGTGATAGAAAGCCAATCCTGCGCGATAGGTCTTGTGACCTGCATTATGCAAAACTCTGTAGTTCAAGCTCAAAGAATACATTTGTATGCATATCTTATGGTCCAACAATTAAACCTAAGGCCTCTTCTGTTAGTCTATCCTGACAACGTGTGTATGATCCGAATTCCGTCCTTATTCTTTACCCAATATCCGTCCCCTGTATTCAAATTCATTGAGGTTTACTCCTACTGTAAAACGATGTGCCAGATAGTTAGGCAATATGATCAAATGGATTTCAAGAAATGGAACTCTGCCAAGTCAACCAGCAAAAATATTTTGTAGCATTGTTGGACGCTTCAACCTGCCCACAACTCACCAGGCGAATCAATCGCTTCAATTTATTAGGGCATTACCTGGCCATGGATGACATGCATCGCTACGCGTTCAGTGACACCGTGTAACTGGCGATGAGCTAGCTATGGTCTGGGAGCAATGTGTACGACATGTCAATATATACTTTACGCCCAATGCTGTGTATCAGATTAATCAGATAAACAAACATCGCTAATCACTCTTGGCGTACTAGGCTAGTCTTTAGACCCAATGCTGTGTTTCAGAATAATCAGATAAACAAACATCGCTAATCACTCGCGGTGTACTAGGTTAGTCTTTAGGCCCAATGCTGTGTATCAGACTAATCAGATAAACGAACATCGCTAGTTGATACAGCTAGATACAGTTGATACAGCTAGTAAAACAGTAATTGATGCATGTACCCAAGGCCTATGGTGGAGTTGATCTTGGCTGAGACTCGCCTAGCAGCTGACCTTCAGTACCATACAATTTTATCTTGAGTCTATAATTGCGTCTTCCTTCAAATCTCGACGTCTCAATGATTTATATTATATTAATTTGACCTTCAAATTTTTTCATTTCTGATAAGTAAGAAAATTAATTTAGGCCTCGTAAATTTTCTGAACAGATTCGCTCTGGATTCGATCCCTGCTGAAAATAAAGATAATTCCCTATAATTGCTGGAGGCTGCAAGATCTGGGCAAGTTGTTACCATTGAATGTCTCTTCAAAACTTCACACTCGTTATTATTTTCACAGATCTATCAGTGTCAGTGGCGGAGGGGCCTGTCGCTGGCAGAGCTGAAACTTTTTTCTAAGCAGTACGATTACTTTAGAAAAGTGTATTTTTTCTTGTTCTGAAGGTGTCCGCACTACATCCACGAATTATATACACTTTATACTCATCCATTGTGATGGATGAGCTCATCAACGACACGCGAATAGTCATCGCGATGCGTGACAAAGAACTGGCCGATTAGCAATAATCCTCCCTTGATGACGTCACCAATGCAATTGCAAATGTTCCTGTAATGAAGAAAGCCGATACTCCACCCACTGAAGCTCCCTCTCACTTCACTATACCATGCCTGGCACATTCACGCACGTGAATGTGTCACGTGTGTAAATATACCATGACAGGCACATCAGACTGTGTGTCATTCACGTTGCTTTGACAAGTTATCAAGAACACGATAATGTCAAGTAAGCGGAAACACTTTCTAATTGAGCAACTAATGTTATATAGTCATTTTCAAAAAAAAAATCCTATATGGATGTATTGCCGACTATTCCTGGAAAATCTCACCACTGTGGACGTATTATGAGCGGTAGAGGGTGAAGAATCACCCACCACCATCGCGCCAGTTAGCGAACCATTTCACAGCTCTGCTAAGTTTGGCACTGCGTCTAATCTCAAACAGAAATATAAAACCACTCAAAATAAGCACATTCACCGGCAGATCAAAATGAAGGTTTTATCAGACAAGAAGAAAATTGCGTCTGTTTAATATAACCATTCTAGGTTACTTTATTTAATCGACGTGTGTACCATCGATCGCTCACGAACGCTCCTCTGGTTCATTGCGTTACAGAGCCGAACTGTAGTAAGCGCGATAGTTAAGGCTTACATTTTATTTGTAGGGAATGATAATGTCCACTCATTGAAAAGAACATATTAGTACTTTCCAATTCACCCAACACATAATTCAAAAGGTAGAGAGTAGAATCAAGAAGCCCGCTGTCACGTGAAGCAGAAACCAGCATCATAAACAAGGACTGCACACCCTTCCATTTTGCGATACCTCACGCGACCTGTATGGCCCCTGCAGGTACGGCGTGAGTGCCGAGGGCGCGTGGTGGAAGGACTTCACTTATGACCGCCCCCTGTACCTCTCCTGCAGGCACCACACAGACGGAACCCCTCTCACTGTCGCGGTACGGCATCCGGGAGAGGTTGTATAATATCTGCAATACGAGTATTCCGTGGACTTTTTTTTAAATATGCCTAATATAAAAATATTACGCCCCATAGACGGTTTCGTCCTACTTCATAAATTATTTGAACAAACTGTCCAGGCCGAATATGATTATAAATCCAGTATGAATATTTTAGTACATAGTATGTCACTTGATTGCACACGGTTTTCCAACAACTCATGACGTTGTAACACATTTCATTTCTCGAGAAGAAATAGTGGTCAAACGATATTTCTTATTGATTGATTCCTGGAAAGAACCTATTTGATTAGGATTCCAAGGCTCCTAGTATAAATATTATCGGTCGCACATAATACAAACTGAGACGGGAACATTGCACTGTTCGGGCCAAACACTCAACAGTTGTTCCCAGAATAGACCGCATCACAAGGTTCTAAGAACGAAGTTGTAGCCACATGAAATTGATGGAGCCCTTTAATACCTGGTTAACTTCCAGGTGTCGGTGAGAGCAGGTCCCTCCCCGTCCAACATCCTCCCTGGGGGCAACTCTCAACCCCACCTGCCCAACTTCCTCCTGAGCCTCCAGGCGCCCACCGTCCTGCACAACTTCCTGCCCCACACGCTGCTGGCGGGGCACCCCTCTCTCCTACAACCCTTCTCAATTGACCCTGGCCTCTCCAAGTCCTTCTACAAACTGGACCTCACGCAAACAATCTCCTTCAACCTACAGGTGCTTTTCTATTAGTTTTACGTTCGAAAGTCGAATGATATAATAATTAACGACCTCCACAGTGTCGCACTACCATGAATGCCTAGAAATGTAACTGTCTGTGTGCGTAGACTGTGTTATCAGTATGACACTACCATAACAGCCTAGGAATGCGACTGTCTGAGTACTTTGACCGTGTTGTTAGTATGCACTACCATAACAGCCTAGGAATTTGACTGTCTGAGTACTTAGACCGTGTTTTCAGTGCGACACTACCATAACAGCCTAGGAATGTGACTGTCTGAGTACTTAGACCGTGTTGTCAGTATGACACTACCATAACAGCCTAGGAATGTGACTGTCTGAGTACGTAGACCGTGTTGTTAGTATGACACTACCATAACAGACTAGGAATGTGACTGTCTGAGTACTTAGACCGTGTTGTCAGTATGCACTACCATAACAGCCTAGGAATGTGACTGTCAGAGTACTTAGACCGTGTTTTCAGTGTGACACTACCATAACAGCCTAAGAATGTGACTGTCTGAGTACTTAGACCGTGTTGTCAGTATGCACTACCATAACAGCCTAGGAATGTGACTTTCTGAGTACTTAGACCGTGTTGTCAGAATGCACTACCGTAACAGCCTAGGAATGTGACTGTCTGAGTACATAGACCGTGTTGTCAGTATGCACTACCATAACAGCCTAGGAATGTGACTGTCAGAGTACTTAGACCGTGTAGTCAGTATGACACTACCATAACAGCCTAGGAATGTAACTGTCTGCGTACTTTGACCGTGTTGTCAGTATGCACTACCATAACAGTCTAAGAATGTGACTGACAGAGTACTTAGACCGTGTAGTCAGTGTGACACTACCATAACTGCCTAGGAATGTAACTGTCTGCGTACTTTGACCGTGTAGTCAGTATGACATATGGAAGATGTAAAACTATAACTATACAGTAACTTAAATAGTTTCTAAGTTCACTGTGTATAAGTAAGTTGTTTGTAAGCGCTCAGGATGCATGTGTCACCGTGGCGAGAGTGGTTGCTCATGCCCTCCTTTTCGTAGGGTCGCGTTATAGTGCAAAAGCCCAGTCATAATGACGCCCTATGAACAGGTGTGTAACTACCATGGCAGTGACTGGCGTGGCCAACTGTCGGTCCCCGCTGGGAGAGGTAGCACGGAGCGAAGCGTGGCTCTGACCAGCGAGGAAGGGGGCGGCCGGCTTGAGGTGGCGGTGAGGGAGGTGCGGTCCTCCGCCACAGTGCTCTACATCTTCGCCCCGCACTGGATCGTTAACAAGACGGGGCTGCAGCTGAGAGTGCGGGTAAGGGAGAGGGGTGCAGTGAGGGGGCGAGTAAGGGGTCTGCAGCCGTGAGAGAAGAGGAAGCTGCAGCAGCAAGTGTGAGTGTGGAGAAGAAAGTCGTATAGTTTTATTAGTGTCGTGAGACAGCGAAACTGAAAATGTCCTCATATACTTCAAGACTGTGCTTGGGAGGATTTCTATTCGATTTTTCCTTCTCCACAATTATGTTCATTACCACGTGACTATCATGACTGGAATGCTTTATACCGTACAGTGCTTCACTGACAACGTGAGAGGAACAATACCTCAGCAATGGCATGAAGAAACCTGTAGCAACCACCTGCTTCAGTTCCCATACCAGTTTGCATGATCTAACGTGGCGCTATAAGTGAAATGAAGGCAGAAATTCCTTCTAATATCGGCCATTTTTTTATTCTTATCTGAATTATTTAGCATTGAAAGCATAAAGCGTTGCTTTGCATTAGTGAATGCGCGTCGCCGAATAAAATGATTGACCAATTGATTCAATAATGTTTGTGTTTAGGAAAAGTTTCGATGCAGTCATAAAAAGTAATATTTTGGGCCAATATTAATACATTACAGTATTCGTCTTCCGATTTATTATGCGATATTTTATGCGGTGATTTAACTACAGAGTACCAGTACATATGCGGTCGCATTCTATAAATGTGTCTGCTATAATTGAGACTGCATATGTTCCAATGCTTCATTGGAATCATTTTTAATGCTGAATAAGGGAATTAGATGAAGTTCAAACATGAACTGCGATTGTATGTTTAGTGTATTTTATCATCTTGTTTCATATATCAATATGGCGAGGAATAGCGTTTGAAGGATTCATGTTAGCGTTTTGGTGGACAAAAACATCACCCCATCTCAAGGTCCTTTGCTTTGATACCTAAACATGACATCCGTTAAACTAATGCTAGTTAGGAATCGTTTATGTGATAGGTGTCATCTTCCAGGGTACCGGCAGCAAGATGGAGTTTGAGAGCAACTCGCAGGAGGACGTCATTCTCTTCAAACACAACAGGAAAAATAGGAAAAAAATCAAGGTATGATCTTATAGGAGACATTTGTTGCATTTAATAAAAGTTGCATACCCTGTAAGGGATGAGTGCGACAATTTCTCCGATTCACCAGTGGTTATTTATTTTAAATAGATCAGCACGGAGTGGCAAGTGAACAAAATTCAAGTGAACCAAACACTGCATCAATATAAGCGGTGGGCGGAGCTGACATATGTCAAGCTATCTGTCATCAGGCAACTTTCAATAAACGGACCAATCACAGTCGAGGAGAGTACGACTGACTGATCGGTTGCACTGGCACGTTGCTCCATGCAGATAGGTCACTGAACGGTTGCACTGGCACGTTGCCCCATGCAGATAGGTCACTGGACGGTTGCACTGGCACGTTGCCCCAAGCAGATAGGTCACTGGACGGTTGCACGGGCACGTTGCCCCATGCAGATAGGTCATGGGATGGTTGCACTGGCACATATCTCATGCAGATAGAACGCTGGACGGTGGCACTAGCACATAACCCAAGCAGAAAGAACACTGGACGGGGGCATTAGCATATAACCCATGCAGATAGAACACTGAACGGTGACACTGGCACATAGCCCATGCAGATAGAACACTGGATGGTGGCACTAGCACATTACTCATGCAGATAGAACACTGAACGGTTGCACATATAGATCACTTAAGGTTTGCCCTGGTGAGGTGGAAAGGAAGAATGGGACATGGATCCCTAGCTTCTTTAGTTCATTTTCGATTTTTGATGTGGAATGTCGTAAAGATATCTCGTTGTAACTCCTTCATAAATAGAGTAGAGAGCCGCAAGATATTTTATCGCAATGATCACTCATTGACTTGCTCGAAAAGTCAACTCATTTACTTGTTCGCAATAGCCACTCATTGACTCGTTCAAAAATTCCACTCATTGACTTGGTTGATAAGGCAACTCATTGGCTTGTTCGAAAAAGCAACTAACTCATTGACTTGTTTGATAAGACCCTCATTGACTTGTTCGAAAAGACACTCATTGACTTGTTCGAAGAGACACTCATTGACTTGTTCGAAAAGACACTCATTGACTTGTTCGAAAAGACACTCATTGACTTGTTCGAAAAGACACTCATTGACTTGTTCGAAAAGACACTCATTGTCTTGAAAACTACTTGTCTGAATGTACTTCAATGAATCTGTTAATGAAACAAGCAGTGAACATCAATGATACCATTCAGATTAGCAGTATCAATGTTTGCCATGTGATGTTCCAATACTCGACAGATTAACTTATTTTACGATAGGTATGTCACTCCTGTGTGTGAAGCTTTTGAAAAATTATTATTTTAATAAAGTAATCTACGTACATAATAAGAGGAAATATATATTCAAAATAATAAATTTGTCTGGTTTCAATTATCCTCAGATATGTAACATAAGCACCTAAGTTCCGAACCTTTTTAAAAATCAATTAAATATCAAAGTTTTTAGATCTCCTTCGTAAAACAAAAAGAAAGCAGTGTAAAATAAATATTTTTAAAATAAAAATATAGGTTGAGAGTAGTAGGTATAGGAGCAAGACGCAAATTAGTGAAGGATTAGAGATAGGGATAAAAGAGCCGGTCGGGGTAGGACGCGATGCATGCAACCTTGACTCAACCGGTCCGTACGGGGGTTAGCGCAGAAATGGGCGAGGGCGGGAGCGGAGGGTACCGGAACTGGTTTGGTACCCGAGTCAGCTAACGGACGAGGGGAGGGGGGGAGACCGGAAGGGAGGACGGAAGGGGGAACGGCGGGATGGAAGCAGGCTTGCGGCCCTGATTGGCAAGGTTAATGTTATGAACATTTTAATTTGTACTGTATTTATGATCTTCATTGTATTTATATATATGTTTTTTCTTCTGTAGATGGTTGTAGTGGAGTATAATTGGTCACTAAATGTTGCTCGTTATACATATTTATTCGGTTCTGGTAGGATTAGTGTTATTCCAAATTTCTGGTGTGGGCGGGGCGTAGGGATCCACTAGGCAAAAGTTGGATGTGCTCCTGGAAGATTATGTGAGTTTGCTCTTGCCTATTCCTTGTCTTATAAATTTGTTTCTGTGGCACGCTTGCTACGTTGTGAGTGTATATATCATTATATATTTATGCATGGATTATAATTCTATATTTTTTATGTGGACATATATGTTGGTATTCTTATCTAGTTGTGGTATATATGACTCATTCAATGCTTGATTGGTGGGTTCGTAGCGGTCGGGGCTTGAGATATTTTATATGTTTTGTTCATTTATCGCTATATATTCTTTTATAGGATTAGTGTGGTAGCTATGTCTTATAACTCAATTTGCAGCCTTAGTGTGCGAACGGCCCTGTTTGTACCAGCCTGAAGGTAGGATTGCAGGTAAGATTCTGTGCTTCCCATCTATTTATTTCATATGTTTATATTATCTATGGGAATAGTATGGACTATTAGTATGATTATTAGCGAGTTTAGGTATGTATTGTGGGATGATGCAGCACCTACGGTCGAGAATTTATCTACCCCATATTGCAAAACTCAGTTTTGAAAGAGTCATATCAGTGTTCCATTGACGCGTTTTTCCAATAGCAAAAACACCTGAACGATATGGATTTACTGTAAGTTAAAATATTTTGTTATATATACCTAGTAATGATCGATTGATTTATGTTGAATTTGCGAAGTTTTTGGAATTTCGATCAGTTAACTCATACAGTTTAGGCATTTTAGTGTATTTTAGGCTTGAAGCATCCATGTAGCAAGCTATTTCAGACATAATTGCTAGGTTGTTGCATCATTGTGGTAGTTTTATATGTATGTATGACACATTTGTTACGATTAAACCGTGGTTACTTTAGTTAAAGAGATGTTAATTCAACCCTGTTATGGACTGATGTTGAGGGTAATTTCATTAGATTTTGTATGTACTATACCGTATTTACTATAGGTTTCAGTTACGTCGCCTGCAGTTCTTGGTATCTTATTCACTTTTCTTATTTGTTTGGTTACGTGCTTGTTCATTCTCATTCATCACGTTTGATGTATGTTTTGGGTATGGTAGAGAATTTATCTTCTTGCTTTGTTTAATCTCGTGAGATTCAGTACAGGTCTTTCAGTTTTGTAGGTTCTCTGTTGAATCTCCATCTTCAATGCAATTTGTTGGTTATTTATACAATTTAGGATATATTACGTTTGTGTCAACAATATAGAACATTATTTCAGGTCTAATTTAGTTACATTTTGTTCATTTATAGTTATTTATATATCTTATTTCATCCTGATACAATATTTGACGTGGTTATTATAGATATAGAACAGACGATTTGTTACAAATTTGGTCTTACTGTTAGGGTATTGTATATTTATTGTACGACCATTCTTCAATATTCAGGAGGAGTTAGACTGTCCCCTAGGCAAAAGCACATTCTGTTTATAATTGTTTGTGTAAATGGACCAATTTATTTGGATGGGTACCATAGTGTACTACAATTTTTATGTGAATTATAGCAGAGTAGAGAACGTTATTTAGCTATTTTTATAAATGCTCCTGATGTTATGTTTTTTTTTTTCACAAGAATCATAGGAATGTATGTTTAAGAGGTGTAACTCCGTACTGAATCTTTGTGGAATTTTCGTCATTGATCCCTAGCAAATGTGAAGTTTAACGTTTAGATGATAATTTACTGAATCGATGGGTCCTAGTGTAGAGGTGGTTTATACTCTTTGGTTGTTATTTTGGACTTCATCCATGTTCAACGTAAATTATGTACGTTCTTGTAGACGTCGATCTTGAGTTTCATGGGTTTGTAGCGTTTTACTTAAGTCATCAGTAAACAGAACCCAAGCTTTTTATGGCCACACACTCACTGAGACTCATTCTTGACCACTGTACATGTGACTAGATTTTGGTCACCTCTAGGATGTATCTTTGTTTGAGGCTGTTCAGAGACGATGGGTTAACAGATGCGAGGTACGTCTGTGGCATCGTATCATGACTGTAAGTTACCTCTAAATTTGTCATATATCAGGGGTAGATTGCTGAGAAGTGACCTAGTAAAGCATTATAGAGTTTATTTTTATGACACAGTAGGCTTGGATTTATACTCCCACAGGCATAGCATCAGTTAGGTCTAGGAATTTATTATAGATTTGAATGGTATGATAGTATAAAATAACATTTTTCACATTAACTCAGCGTTAAATGTCAGTTACTTTCGGTATGGCTGATATGTTAGCATACGATCTTAGTCATGAACCAGATCACATCAGATATTGGAGTAGGATTCATCATCTGGATAAGGTAGGATACACCGTATATAATAGTTAATCGTTATTGCTTAGGGTAGAGTAGAAAATCTTATTTAGCTATTTGTTTAGATGTTGGTGTATATTTTGATTTGATATCATAGGAATATATCAGTATTCGATATAAATTGGCCTATTTTCATGGGATGTTGGGTATAAAATACGCTTATTTCGATGAAAATTTTAATAAAATTCGTGTGTTTCCCCTCTCGACATTGGATTTGGGTCCGGTTCCATATTAACTTTGGAGAACTACACTACCGGCTTGTGTTGAGTGTTAGTGTTGAAATTCTTCAACAATTGAATGTACATCTCAATTATGTTATCCAATTGCAGGTCTTTGCTACATGCTCATTCCCGCAAGTCCTACTTTTATAAATGTTTGTATTTCGTTTGCAGTTTAGCCACTTAGAAGTTTTTGATTAATTCAGGCTTTTGTTATGAGACTGCATTCCCATTCAGAATATTTGACTTTTCGACCATTCACCAGATCCACTTCAACATTTTTCACTAAAGGTCTGTAATGATGGTCATAATCCTAACTCATTCTAACCTAAAATTACCAAGTATTGCATATTATTCCCCGTTTCATACTTATGTTAGGTATTTCTTCTTCATTGATTTAACCTTCATCCTTATCAAATCTAACCACTTGATCCTGTAGTTTTACCAATCTTTAGAAGATTGTGTGCCTACATTTATATATATATTTTTTTCACTTCGATTGTTACAAGTCCAGTAATATCGACCAGTCTCGAGTAATGTTAGGTCGTCGCTCATTTGTGGACTTTCGTGTTCAAAACGTTTATGTAAGCTTACGCCATACGTCAGTGAGTGTTACGAATGTTAAAGCGTTAGCAAGATTTATGTACGGTTTTACTGTTGGATTATGATTTTTTTTTTAGTGTTGGACGTTTGCTCCTACCATTTTCGTCTATTATATCAAATATTGAATAAATTCACTCCAACAATTTTTTCATACAGATCTGCATTGTAAGGTACGCAATCCACAAGATCTAGGATATCCAAGATCTAGCAGGTAGGATCCAAGCGAACTAATGCACTTCAATCTGTTACATTTTTGAATGTGGGTCAGTTATACGCAATGTTAGGTTCAGAAATCTAGTCATTCAAACCAATAATTATATATTTTCATTCAAGTTTGATGGATATGTATGATATTTAGTCATTATTGTGTGCCATATACATATCAAATCCCTCCCACACGGCTCTATTTTTCGTAGTTTTTCTTGTAATGTCACACACCAGGTACACAGATTCACGCTTTGTACGCATATATCCAGGACCGGGGCACGGTATAATGACGTCGTATACAGGGATAGTTACCGATGCAATGTGGACACACTCACACACACACACATTTTGATTGCATATACAGGATCGGTTAACATCTGAGGCACTTTAACTCTGATATAAGTTTTTTTCCTTTAGAACAAAATCCCTTGTTATTGTTACAAGATATTTATTGTGGACCACCTACACGTCATGATAGGTGAAAAGAACTATGCATCTTAACCTATCCTATCCTTTGCTATCCAGGAATTATATAGTATCGAGCGAGTTTTAGTGCATAAATTTGTTAATTTTTTATCGATTTAATATATATACATTTTTCATCCTCTCCACTTGGCTCTACATTTTGATCTAGCCTATTCACACCCATCAAAACCTAACATAACCTAACTTTATATATGGTGTTCAGTCATTGCTATATACATATGAAGCCCTCCAAACGACTCTAAATAATACTTTAACATATGTGCTGTTTATTTTGTTGTCACTCTCATTCCATTTAAGTTATCAGAGAGGACCCATTTTCAATCTTAGATGGTTTGAATGTTACGGGTAACTCATATTATTTTTAATTTTGACACAATTCTACGCACTTCAACATATTATTCACACCCATCATAACCTGACCTGACCTTACGTACGGTATTCAGTCATTGATATATACATATGAACCCCTCCATACAACTCTAAATATCACCCTAACATACATGTTATTTATTTCGTTGTCACTCTCGAGTCATATATGTTACCAGAGAATCCCCCATTTTCAAACTTGGATGGATTGAATGCTACATATATTTCAAATTTGTATTCAGTTTCATACAAACGGACACATAGTCTCACACCATGTTTTTCTTAATTTACTTCAATATCTCTGCTAAACTCTACAACCTTTGACAACTTGCATCTCTGAATTTTCGTTTTTCTCTTGGCTATATTTTTCCTATCCTTAACGATGACTTCGTTTCAAGATCTGATCGGACGCTGATTTATATCATACCATTCTGTAACACATCTAGATCATTTACCTCGAGCTAGGTTTTCTGGCATCATTTCAACCCGTAAAACAAATTTTATCTACTGATTTTCGAAGATTCGATGTTACCTCCTACTGTCACGATGTTCACAATTTATTACTTGACCTTCGAGTTTAGGATAATATAAACATTTCATTGCGAACATACATAGTTTTTATTAGTATTTATTAGCATTATTTACAAACCTTGCTGCCATCATCAATATCATATACCTGGTTTTTGATATTTAAACAGCATTGTTCGTCATCCAACAGTACTTTTTATCACTATATTTCAGTATACTTTCAAAATTCATCTTAATCTCTATCATATCTTTGATGCGGATACCGAAGGCTATTCCGTTCCCGTGTGTCAATAAATGTATTACTTCTTCTTCTTGAACTTAATTATTCGAATCTTTTCCAATTCAAAGTCATTCTGAGATTCATCATTGAAAAATTTTGCATACGTTCC
>SDVV010002205.1:0-23537 GCA_016164225.1 Gammarus roeselii | reverse complement strand
ATTTTCCCAAGATGGTGACGCCGCCGCCATGACACAATGCCGCTTTCAAACAGTGGCGATTGCATGGTCATGATCCGGTTCTGGGGAGGACCATTGTCGCGTTGATTGTACAGATTTTACATCTATTCATGATCACACACTTTGGACGGGATTAACTCATCGCTGTGATACACATCAAAGTACCACATTGTATAGTGGTACTTTGATTTGTCAGCGCCCTGTATCGTAAAGATGGCGGTTCTCGGTTGGATCTTCGATGTCGATAGTCACCAATGTAACCACGATGGTGCTAGAACTATCTACATTCTACGTTCTCTACCAAATCAATGAGTGGCTAGTAAAACTGTCTAACCTCTAATGTAGACTCCTCTAAAACTAGTCACTTTGATCAGTCTGACGACATGATGTAGCTTTTCGGACGAGGTATCCTAACCTCCATGCCGCATGTCGTGGGAGCACCTTTTTCGAAACAACACACCCCCAGGTATACCAACGCGTACCAACTGCCTCTGGGCTGCGAGACCCGCGACCAGAACTTGCCAGTACAGCGACTCTTGGCGCCAAAACACATGTGCTCACATTCTCAAGATATTTTGCATGAATGAATGGTTTACTTCTGCTCTAATAAACTACACATACGTTTACTCATGATAGTTGAAACATATTACCTTACGAACCATGATAGGCATTTGATATGCTAGAACTCTTAAATATTATCTACTTCCAAGATGAAGGAAATTCCTTGGCCTTAACTTTATACGACAGAGAAACACGATTAATGTAGCAGAGCAGTGGAATTTTCCACTTGACGGTCGAGGAGGGGAGAGGAGAAGGGGTCGAGAGGCCGTCAAAACAACGTTCCAATACTCCATAACCTACCGCACTTCTAGATTAATTGGAGCAAAACCATATGTACAATTAGTTTCCCCGTTGCGAGGAATGTAGGTAGTTTATCTCCTTCACGGACTGCCCTGTCCATTGATCAGGGCAGTCATGACCAATGATCAGGTCAGTCATGTCCACTGATCAGGGCAGTCATTGACAATAATCCGGTCTGTCATGATCACTGATCAGGGCAGTCATAGCCAATGTTTGGGTCATTTATGGCCACTGATCAAGGCAGGCTCTACCCTGATCAGGGCATTCATGGTTCCTGACCAGATGCCGAGCAGTCATAGCCACAGTCATTGCCTCTGATCAAGGTGTTATGACAACTGGTCAGGGCAGTAACGTCCTTCGTTCAGAACAGTCATGGCCCCTGGTCAGGGCAGCCATAGCAAATGATCAGGGTAATCATGGTCTTGACAAGGGCCAGTCATGGGCCCCGACCAGAGCAGTCATGATGGCCTCCTGGCAAGAATCTCTAAAAATGTCGTTGTGGACGACAATCCAGTCATGACTACTGATCAGATGCCGTCATAGCCAGGAATAAGGACTGGCAGGTCAGTAATCAAGGCTAGCAGGGTCACTAATTAGGGCTGGCAAGGTCAGTAATTAGGGTTGGCAGGGTCAGTGATCAGGGCTAGCAGGGTCAGTAATCAGGGTTAGAAGTGTCAGTAATCAGGGCTGGCAGGGTTAATGATCCGGGCTGGCAGTGTCTGTAATCAGGGCTGGCAGGGTAATTTATAGAGGTAGGCATTGCCAGTAATCAGGGCTGGCGGTGTCAGTAATCAGGGCTGGCAGGGCCAGTTATCAAGGCTGGCAGGTCAGTTATAGAGGTAGACAGGGTCAGTAATCAGGGCTGGCGTAGGTGGGACTCGATCGTTCGGTCGGTATCTGTATAATAATAAGTCTTGATGGTCTTCATTGCTTAATTACAGAGCGGTCGCCCGAGGCTCACGAATAAGAGAGGTTCTTTTCGTTGCGGCTCTAAGAGTGATTGATGTGGTGAGTCGGCACTAATATAATAACTACCAATTAGCTTCAAATGAAATTCCCATTTGACATTCTGACCTATTTTTTTCTGATTTTACTTTGTATGTGTGCCATTACATGAAATTAATAATTATTACTCGGTAGGAAAGCAATACTCGACAAAATCTGAACCAATTCTCCCATATTCTTCAAAATGAACGAATAATATATAAAACGACATAGTGAGTTATATTGTTTGAACAGTTGACAATTATTTTAAATTCTCATTATTTTAGTTCAAAGTTAGCTATCAGACTTTCCAAATTAAACATCTTTTTAAACGGCGAGAAACAAAAAATGCATCAATGAATACTTAATTTCACGGCACCATGTTCTTTGTGGAGTTCATTTCTGTTATATACTCAGCCCTGGAGAACAGACCGAGATTAGGCCATCGCTTGGATGTACTTAAGTCAAAATGCAGCTTGACTCTTGTGACCGGCAATGCTGAATAAATTGATCGTTCAATCTTGCTCCCCGTTTACATACCTAGCAATTAATTTGTTATTATTTAGTTCTGGTCCCATAAGGCATTTTTTTCATTTCCCTATTTTTCATGGTACCATTATATACACAGAAAGAAAAGGTTGCAGTCTACGAACAAGTCTGATTTTTTGTAATCTAATTAACCGCTAGTTTTATGAGGATGTTGACCCTTTAAACCGTTCTTAGTGAATTGATAGGAGGAGGAGGAAGGCGGCCGGTGTCAGTTCTCCCGCCAAAATTGTAAATCAAGTTTTTCTTAAAGAACCCAGCACGAAAAATGGGGTGAAAATTACTGCTTCGTATCAGGTGTTATAAGCGAGCGGACGAGGTTGCCGCTTCATGTACAAGCACATTTAGTCATCACAGCAGCTGAATACTTTTCTTTATCGACTAAAGATTAACATGAATTCAATAAATTTATAAATTAGACATCTGTGTCGAAGAGAATATAAACAGAACAAATTAAATTTATAAATAAAACGAAAAAAAATTATCGTTGTTTGTGATAAGCCTCTAACGGCGAACTTTATGGAAGATAACCATTAGCAGTGCATGTCCCATAAGGAGACAATCCATCCATCATTAAACTATAACGAAGGAACAAACTAGTTTTTTGAAACTGTTGTTGGGAAAGATTGTTAGCCGATAAGTTCGGGTCTGGTGGTAAACTTTTGTCCCGTTTTCTTAAAAATTAAACTCTCATTCTATCATGGTCAAATCCACCAATCACACATGATAAGTCTCAACTTTCCGCTCTCGCCGACTTTGCTTCGATTTCATTGCAGAGGAGCCCACAGTCATCATCACGCCAGTTTGGAGGGAGGTTGCGCGCCATGGTTCAGTCGTAACAGTAGATATAAACGGTTCGAAACGTGCCCTGGAGATCCGCGGTACTAATATGCCCTGGGGATAGGGGAGAGAGTCAGGTGCGCGAGATATGGGGCACGAAAACACCCTCACCGAAAACGCCGCGGTGACATTGTTTGGTTATGATTATTAATGGTTTGTAAATAGGTATTGTAAAGGGTAGGTATAATTGTATGATTTATAGTTCCTCTAGTTGGCTTAGTAGCAAGAAATGTTAGCCTGGTACATATTGGTTTGGCTGTATACGTAGGACTGAATTCATTTTAATGGTATATCGTATTATTTGGTTGCGCTTATAGCGTTGTTATGCCATTTCATTTGTGCATTTATTGCAAGTCGTTGCTCATGCAATAAGTTGTTTTAATTTTGAGACACTTATAGCGTTGTGATAGGTAGGATAATTTTATATCTTGGTATTTAGTATCGTAGGCATTTGTAATGCATTTGTAATGCAAGGCAGGAGGCGTTGTATTGCAAATAATTGCAAGTCATGTTGCATTTACTGCAATTTCCTTGCTAGCCATTCGAGTTCAATTTAGGATATTGCAAACAAAGATTTATATGATATATTTCATTGACATTAGATTTATATCACATTTATATTAGAGAGTTACATGGGTTTATCATTTATACGAGAACATAACTATTCACTCCGAAAATCGACGCGAACAACTTCTTCATCGATGATAAGCATTATTTCTGACCTGGAAGTCCCGCCTCATCATATAGGTGTAGGATTTATCATCTGGGTGTGTTTTCTCTGGTCTATTGTGTTCTAGACTGCTGCCCTTAGTACACATTTAAGATTGACGGATACCTTCGAGAGTATTGTATGCATCACTTCAAAACCTATTCATGTTACCAAAATGTTGTTTATAGTTTTCAGTGAGCTTTCTCTCAACGCTAATTTTTAAATTATAGTTACATCTTTATCACATCGAATAGTTTCAGGTTTTTTCTCACGGGCGCCGACATTCTTATGCAGTATATTTTCCGCAAATATCCGAAATATACCTAATTCTCCCAGCAATCAAACGTTTGAGACATCAAACAACGATCAAACAACGATGTAATTACCTATGAGAACGGATGAAATTTGCTAGATCGAAATTGAAAGTGTGTATCAAAGCTGTAAAGGATAGATCAAAATGTAAACACAAGTGGAGATATTTGTTATGCATTAATCCTTAAACACTGAAAATCATATGCAAGCATGAAAATTCGATCGATAATACATAATTCATGGATACAATAGGTTAGGTTAGGTTAGGATGATTAATTCTTTACACCTAACATGCCGTGGAGCTGATCCACATAAAATATCTTCTACCACAAGTAGGGATGTTGTTCAAATGGAAAAATCCCAGATCGGAGGTAAACATGCTACAGATATTTACCGCGTACAAATGTGTGTATGTATCTACATTGTGTGTGATATTTGAAAAAAACTACGTAAAATAGAGCCATGTTGAGGGATTTAATATGTATATTGCATAAAAATAGAGACTAGATATAATACATAACCATCAAACTTGAATGAAAATACGTAATTATTGGTCAAAATGGTTTGGTTTGGTTGCCTAGGTACTATTGCATCTGGCAGTGTATGGTAACCCTTTTTGCCTACATGGTGCCGGTACCGACCCTAAAAACAACTACATTATGCCGTGACCGGCCCTGCATGTGCGTTCAACGCGTGTATGTGTGTGTAGTATTAAAAAAAGGTACGTACAATAGAACCATGTGGAGTGATTTGATATGGATAACGAATGAATCCCTACATAAATACAATTTATAAGCATAAAATATGTACTTTTAGTGTGATTGGTTAGGTTAGGTATTAACTTATCTGTTATTGTTAAATTCGTTTTGTCTTCGTTATGTTTTGGATTTGATTTTGTTTTTATTTATTTTTATTTCGGTTTTGTTATCGTTCATTGATATATGAATTGCTAATTATGTAGCTTGGGCGTGATTTATAATCTAGATTTTTGTTGACTGTGGTCATTACATCACAAATCTATAGTAAAAATGATACTGATGGTGAACGATCCAGTATATTAGTGCAAATGTGTGTAAGTGCCTACATGGTGCCGGGACAGTGCCGGCACAGGTGATGCCTTCGATCCTGTATATGCATGTAAAAGTATACATAAAATTGGACTCATGTATGTACTCATTCAGTTAACTGTCTGCCATCGTTGCAGAAGGATGTCGTCAAGTTTGATATGGAAATATTTCAACAGAAAGGAAAATACGGGGGTATGTGTTATTTGCACTGCGGAGATAAAACTATGCAAATCAATCTACACGTTTGGATTTTGGCATCATCTTAAAGGACACCATTACTTTGAATACGATAATCATAAAAATGAACGGGAAAACACAAGCTCTAAGGTTGCAAAGGGTGTATTGATAGAACATAATAAACCGGAACTGGGTTTCCGAAATAATTAGATAGACAGTGCTCAACAGGGTGCGAGGAGCAAAGAAAATGCTTTACCTCTAACGTTCAAACGTAGAAAGTATAACGATTGGGTGAAAATAGCTAAATGGAAATAGGGGAAAAGCCCCAAATCTTAGACGGAATGGAAAAACAAAAATATGGGGAAAATGTTGGAGACGTTACGGGGAATGAACCCGAGTACCAGTGATATTGAAACGTGTGACAGTGATACCGAGGACATGTCATGTGAAAAAAAACATGATAAAGTTTATGGGAACCGAATTATCAACTGGGCTAATAAAACGGTTTCAATTAAAACAAGTGTAAAATGTGTATCTGACTATGTTTCAAAGTTGTTGGAAATGAAACATGAAGAGAGACAATCATGTCTCACACGTTTGAGCGCTAGGAGAATTAGGTATATTTCGGATATATGCTGAAAATATACTAAATGGTAATGTCGGCGCCAGTAGGAAAAAGCCTGAAGCTATTCGATGGCATAAAGATGTACCTATAATTAAGAAATTAGCGTTGAGAAAAAGCTTACTGACGACTAGAAAACAAAGTTTTGGTTACATGGATAAGTTTCGAAGTGATGCATACAAAACTCCCAAAGGTATCCGTCTATCTAAAATGTGTACTAAGAGCAGCATTCTAGATCCTAATAGACCAGAGAAAAAACACACCCAGATGATAAATACTACACCAATATGATGAGGCGGGACCTCCAGGTGAGAAATAATGCTTATCATCGATAAAGAAGCCGTCGAGGCCCTTTGATAACGCAGATCAAGATAAGACCAGCGAGGGAAGTCGAAGTCAGTCAATTACTTATGTTCCGTGCAGTTGCTCGCGTCGATTTTCGGACTGAACTGTTATGTTCTCGTATAAATGATAAACCTATGTAACTCCATAATTAAAAAGTGATATAAATCTAATATTAATAAAATCTATCATATAAATTTTTGTTTGGAATATCCTAAATTCAACTCAAATGACTAGCATTGAAATTGCAGTTATGCAACATGACTTGCAATGATTTGCAATACAACGCCTCCTGCCTTGCATTACAAATGCGATAGATATTATGCAATTGAAATTGCACTCAGTTTACAAAGGTATCATAGATATACATATCATCAGCTCCAACCAGAAGCTGAAGCAAAAGTCTACAGCTTCTTTTATGATACTCTGAAAACCATATACGGTGACAACGTCTCGCTCATCTAGTCGGACACAGACTCGTTGCTGATCCAGTTCAAAGGTGTGGCTGACATTGAGGCGGAAATGCGGGAAGCTCCTCTGGTTGAATACATGGACATTTCCAACTACCCCAAAATCATCCCTTTTATGATGAATCAAAGAAAGGACCGTTACATCCAACGACTATCCAAGTGAAATCATTTGCTTGCAACTAAAGTGTTACAGTATATTACTCTAGTCCGAGGCCACAAAATCACCTGCAAAAGGTGTCAATCACCATACCCAAGCCAAAATAAGACATGAACAATACAGAGATATCCATACCCAGAAAACATACACACACACATACTCTGAGACCATACACAACATTTGCGCGCAAGCGTGCCAGCGTCAAACTAAACGCACTATCAAAACTTGCTTCAGTAAGTTCAAAATGTATCGGTACAATGTTGCCTTTGGGCTTCCAGACATTACCAAAATCACATTGAAATTGAACTTACCGTCATTAAAAAGAGGAAGCGATGCGTCCTGGGTCATGATGATGATGCTGTCGATGTACAAATGGATTTTACACGGAAGAGACGTTAGCGGGGAGAGGCCGTCTTTGGCGTCAGTCAGGTAAATGAAGAACGTACATCTACGTCTTCAGGTTTTATTCTCTAAATATTCCTAATATGTATATAATCCTTATATGTAAATGTTTCTACGTAAATAAATAAATATATACTTGAACTTGATTCATTGTCCGGAGTCAAACGGATTGGAAAAACGTGAACGTATACCCCTACAAACACTCCTAAAATGATGAAAATAGATTGATGCAAATGTTCCTTGTATGTAAATGTTCCTGATATGTACCTATGTAATACAAAATAAATATAATAATGACCGTTACTTCGACACAAAATAAAACGCTATATACAGTCAATCGGTTAAATACTACAATACCGTATTCTATTAAAAATAATAAAATGCTATACATGCTGCCAAATCGATATGTACCACGGTAGCCTTTCTTGCGGATATGTCAATTCAATAAACCATAACACCGTAGACGAACATTAATTTATGCGAGCAAGCTTATTTCACCCAATTTTATAAAATGTATATATTTTTTTTGCCCAGGGGGGTAACTTACTACACGTCCAAATGTGTTATAACAATATTCCTACCAGCCACGCGGTAAGTAATTAAAGGTGCTGTAAAATGACATGTGGAAATGCAATCTGGCTTATAGGCAGGGTAACGAGAGGAGTGCGACTCGAGATAAGGTCTCTGTATGACATTGACGAATAGAGGTCTGCCGCTACGATAGCGATCAGTGGCAACATTTCTGAATTTCGGCTTCTAATATGTAAATTTTCCTATGTAACTATGTAATAAATTAATAAATAATAAACGTGAACATGATTCATTGTCCATAGTCGTACGCATTGAAAATATGTGAAACGTATACCTCTGCAACCGGTCCTAAAATTATGAAAAAAGATTGATTTAAATGATGTTAGTGGTTCTATGTAACTATGTAATAAATATATATAAACATATTCTAAAATTGGATTCATTGTCCACAGACGTAAAGATTGAAAATACGTGAACGTATCTGCGCCCTCTATTTGATTCGTAACGCTGTGTCCTGATGAAACTCCGAGTATATATACATTCAAGGAGAAGAAGCGGATGGATTTAATCAAATACTATAGCTTTTGCTCTATAATAATAGAGCACGTACATAATTCCGAATTTCACTAAGACGTATTTTGGTCAACATATCAGAATTATACAACGATCGAGCTACGACATCCTGTTACAACGGGAACTACATCGTTCAATAATACCATAGATAAAATAATGATTCAGCAATACAAACCCATTGAAATACCAGGGGTGCCTACGATACTAAATACCACGATATAAAATTATACTGTGAATCACAACGCTATAAGTGTCAATAAATTAAAATAACTTATTGCTTGAGCAACGACTTGCAATAAATGCTCAAATGAGATGGCATCACAACGCTATAAGCGCAACCAAATAATACGATACACTATTAAAATGAATTCAGTCCTACATACACAGCCAAACCAATATGTACCAAGCTATCATTTCTTGCGAATAAGCCAACTAAAGAAACTGTAAATCATACAATTATACCTACCCTTTACAATACCTATTTAGAAGCCATTAATAATCATAACCAAACAATAAGCACCAGGGCGTTTTCGGTGAGGGCGTTTTCGTACCCCGTATCTCGCACGCATGACTCCCCTCCCCTATCCCCAGGGCATATTGGTACCGCGAATCCCCAGGGCACGTTTCGTACCGCGGATCTCCAGGGCACGTTTCGTACCGCGGATCTCCAGGGCACGTTTCACACCGCGGATCTCCAGGGCACGTTTCGTACCGTTTATATCTACTAGTATCCCCAACAGTCTTCAGCACGCCGGTTTTGGGATAGGTTGTGCGCCGCGAGTCAGGGTAGACCATCGTCGGCATTCTTTACACCCTGAGTTGGCTTGTGCACACGAGCAGTGAGACAAGACGCATCATATCCGATGTAGGACTCCGATGTAGGGACTTTGATTGTGGTCCCAGATTGGTGTATGTCCATCTGTGCCTGGTCATCGGTTTGCTTCAGCACATCCGGCGGGACTCGCCCTGTGGTGTAGCCAGTAGCGGCCTTCTAGCTTCCTACCGTTTTATGGGTAAACTTGGAATAATACTCCAGGAGGAGGGGGCCCGTCTGTCGGGAAGGTCGTCCGAGCGTGCCGTGTGGACGTACTCCTACGGGTCAGAACACATCAGCAGAGTCACTGAGTTGGACTAAAAAAGGTGAGGACGAGAGTTGTCTCTATTGCCCAATTCAAATAACAGTTACCAATAATTCGGGAAGTTCCCGGATGAAGTCCCGTACACTTTACCTTTATTAAATAAAAACCAATATCCGTAGAATACGTATTGATTGCCATACAGATGGCGAACTTTGAGGCAAACCCAGTTGTGTAATATTTTCTATATTTAAACCCAATTAATATATTGCATACATTGAAACCCAGTGAATAATTTCATATATAAGCCCAATGAATAATTTCATATATAGACCCAAAGAATAATTTCATATTTAAACCCAATGAATAGTTCATCTTTAATCCCAATGAAAATTTTCATATTTAATCCCAATGAATAATTGCATAATTAAATCTAATGAATAGTTTCATACATAATCCAAATGAATATTTTCATATTTAAATCCAGGAATACTTTATATATTTAAACCCATGGTATTTCTATACATGGACACATAGAAATACCATACATTTATGCGCTGCATAGGCATTTACTTGATTCCGTTTCGGAATCCAACGGTTTTGCGAAGTTGTCATCCATTGACCAAAGTATTAGTACCGCATCTCAGCTCTTGTTAGATTGCAGGTTATTTATCTCTAGTTGAGGTAGTAAATTAATACCATTCATGACTCATCTCAGATTTCGGATATTGGCTGTAGCACGGAACCGGCCCGGACGAGGGCGCATCCACCACCTTCCCAGGGATGGTGGAGTCCAAGCAACGGCGGCACTTCATAACCATACCTATTCCGGCTTAACGTGGTAGTTATTCTTGTTGAATTAACCTTATATGATGCAAAGCAAAGTTGAATGTTACCATTTTTATAGTTTAATAAATTTAGTATTGAATTCGAGTGTCACAGGGTCCTTATATTTTTGTACATACATTTATTTTTTACAACTGTTCGTTCAAATGGATAGGGACTATTTTATGCCTGCGCGCGGGCGCGGAATGAAGTGAACGAATAATACTTGATTTTATTCGAATGCATAGATAAAAACGGTGACTTAAGATTTGTATCAATCTTGAATCGTTAACGAATATTTTTTATCTCATGTGTCACAGAAAAACATTTTTTACTCATTACTTTTCTTCATACTTTTTCAGTGTGGCATGTCCGGAGAAATCCTGAATACTAATTGTGTTCCCAATATAATTAAACATAAAAGTGTACGTTGAAGCCACCTCAGAACACGTGAAATAATTCTCTCCTCCAACTTCGGGACCATCCCCAATGTTCTGCGAACATCGTAATTAATGATCTTGTTCCTCAGCGTCATGCCGGGTTTACATTCTCACATTTAATCTCGAAAACACTCAACCTTCTTCTTTCTTCGTCCCTCACGTCTCAGCCTAGTAATTCTCAGTTGAGAAATCTGTGCTCTAGGGGCCGCTCTCTGCGGGTATTATATTCGTCTATTATTTTAATGAATATCCTTTAATTATTTATACGCTGGTGCCCGCTTTACAACCAGATTGCATAAGGCTCACATAATAAAAGGAAATTATTCAAAGAAAATGATGCAACACTCTATTGATATATCCCATTTCATCTGCCAAGTAATACCATCTGTCACGAGGTTGTGGAAAAGGCAAAACAATAAAGTGATTAGATGATGAAAACGTTGGGCTGTGTGAATGGCTTTATTGCAGCTTTCGCTTATTCATCTTCTAATACAGTCTTGTTTAAAATTTATTCAAAATTTGAATATATTTCGCAGGAATAGGAATAATTTATTTAAAACGTCACCTGAAGTATTGAGTCTAAACAAATACTGATAAATGGGTTGTAATTTTTAACCCATTTCTGTTTAGATGGAAGAGATACTTAGGAGAGTTGGTCATCGAAGCGTTTGGCACATGACCAAATATTGAATGCACGCGTCCTATTGAGCTAAACTGGTTTTTCTGTTCAGTAATTGCATGGTTGCATTCAAATAAAAAAATAAAATATTATTAACTGAAGCAGTGCTGAACAAAAACCTAATATAGGCTTGTTCATAGGGTAAATAGTGTTTTTGTAGTGAATGTAAATCTCCCTTATTCAAATGGTGACCGTTTTTTTTTAAACAAAACTCAATCATAATATGACCTTAAATTATTGCCAATCTGTGCAGAAGCATCAGCATTAACAATATATTATTAAATAGTGTCGTATAGTCATATTGTTTATTTTGTTAGGTTTCCGAAGCACAACATAATTCTGTCCGTCATTGTCACGTTCGTTGATGACTAAGAGACCAGCTCCACAAGCGACCTTTTCTGACTCTCAGTAGCCTGCAGAATACTTCATTTCCAATGAGTTCAAACAGATTTGCTTATTGCGGGAAATTCAAATTGATTACACCGGAAATTTCAACCCCTCTCACATTTCAAACAATTTTAGGACACATAAAAGATACACAAACTTTATGACGTCCAAATAAAGTACGTCTGGAAAATGGAGTCTGTTTCTAACTGCAATCCCTCACTCCCTCATGCCGCGCCACTATAACGTGCAGCTTGGCTTACAGCTAAATGACGACACGTAGTTGGAGAGCCTGACGGCCATCCTTCGATCACCAGCACTGCCACAACTGACAACAATGAACACAGCTCCGCAGATAATTGTTTGTCCTCTTATTTGGGTTTTGTTGGTAAGTTTGGTTTAGATAGGCAAACATTCGATAAGTTTTTCAAGCTCTCGATGATGTTGGTCAGTAATGGCTATTAACCGTACCTCCCTCTCTGTTACTGAGGAAATATCACACCAATCAGCGACCACAATAGAGGTTTAATTAAAAAAAAGTACATATGTTTACTCAGCTTAGTTTGTCCCAATTCTACAGGAACCGATTCAAGACAAACTCTCTAAATGATCAATAGTCCGAAATTTGCGTAGGTTTTCAGAGAGCTAATAAGCGGCCTTAACTGCGGGTGCAAAAGATTTATGAACAACGCGTTCCTCGTATCGGCGCCATCCCCCTCCCCGGACTTTCTGAATCGTTTTGCCCTGTCGTTTTTCTGCGACTGTATCGTGTACCCTTGTGTTTAATCGTCTCGTGCTATCGCTTGTTTCGCACTTGACAACATCCGCTCTTGTTGGCACCTGGAGAGGAAAGGTTAAAGCGCGTCCACCACCAAAAGTTTTAAGCACTTACGGGGACTCGTGCTAATCAGGCTTGGAAGTGAGAAGAGAGCATGATGGATAGCGGACCGAAGATGAACAAGGCGTGGGGAAGCACAAGTACATAATGCAGGGCTGTTCTTATGGCTAGGCAGAATATGGGAAGCCTTGACTCACGTTGAGGCTCCGGTGTACATAAATTAGGCCCAAATCAAGTATATGGAAACTGTTAATAAATCGGGTCTGGCAGTGTATGAAGTGTAAGGTCACTGTTTCACTTTGGGAAGAAGGGGAGTGGGGAGAGATGAAGCATGTTAACAACATGGTTGTCACGCCTTAACTGACTACGATGACCTGCTGTCACGGCACGGATACGAGGCCCAATGGGCTGGATGGCAGCAGTGTTGGGAGTATGAGAGGGTTGGCAATTGAGCCTAGAGCCTAGAGAGCCTAGAGAAATGGTGGTCAGTTATGTTTTCATTCCGGACTGACTAAAAGCATCCTGAGTTGGACACCGTACGTGCAGGTCCAACGTCCGCAACGCAAAGAGTTCATCGTGTTTCTTGCGTTGGTGTGTTGCTGGATCAGAGTTAACTGTCCGTTTTGAGTTCGTTGTGTGAACTGACATTGTAGACGAACATATGAAAAGCCCTCACCTATCTCCACCGCTAGGGACCCTCCACACATGATCTTGAGGGCCACGTGTTAGAGCGTGCACCCGGGATTGTAATCGGGCTCTAGCCAGACCAGTGAATGCTTGGCATGTGTGGGGAATCTTTTTTCCATGAAACTTTACAGGGTTTTTATATCCCTAACACAAACACGATATTATACATATTTCCTTCCCATAAAACTAACATGGTTTTTGGCACCAAGTTGATGAATTGACAATCGAATCGTCGACCTATGTAAATTCACAGATGTTTAGAAGCTATCTAAATTATGAATTTCTAATTGTGATGGGTTTATAAACTGCTTACCTATCGTAAACCAAGGGTCTAAATCAATCTAGTCTTGAATAGTCCTGTGTGACATTTGTTTCCATTATTCTTTCTTCATTATTCCATTTCGGGGACAAGCTCAAGCTATTGAACGAAAGCACATCCGCACAGCACCAGTTTCGGATACACTCTGAACTGTCCTATGCGCAAAGCGTCAACCGGCTTCAGTCGTTTCCGAGGCTCCCTCGGGACAAATGCCTGCTTGTTCCCCAGTTCCATACAAAGAACGATTTACTTCATACTCAATAACTATCACGTGGGCTTATTTAATTCATTAAATATTTACCGCTCAATACCATGATGTTTGTTTCAATGCCAACATAAACTTAGAACGATTTACTACCAGAATAAAGAAAAATTGTTTTCACTTTAGCGTACAAAATGAGAGGGAAAACAACCAGGCAAGACAAGCGGCGGGAACCAGTCAGGCAGAGAAGAAACGGAGGGGGGGGGGGGGGCACGAGACCGATTCTTTTGCTACTATTCCAAACTCCAGAAGTTTCCACCACAGGCTAGACTAATTGGCCCAAACCCATGAACACTATTACACAGTTTCCATCCCCGTGTGAGGCATATAGGATTTATCTCCTATAGCCTGAGAGGCAAATAGTTCAAAGCCGTAACTTTTAACTATCAAGTTGCTGGGACACTGAGAGGTCTTAGAGCACAAACAAGCACTCTCATAACAAGATAACAAGATAGTGCTGTGCACATTTTGCCAGCCATACACCAGCACTCTCATAAAAAGATAGTGCTGTGCACATTTTACCAGCATCCAGACTGAGGCTTTGGAATCCTAATAATCAATGACACCTTTCAGATTCTGTCGTGAGAGACCAAGCTCCCCGCCAACTTTGGACGTCTGGGAAACGCATGAATGGATGAGAACACATACCTAGGATCACCATCCTATACGCGTAGTGACTGCTACTGCAGCGGGTGAGAGTTCATGCTGAACAGTGCCCACTCCCGTTAGGATTAGTAATTTTTAGATATGGTCGCATTCTGCAATTCTTTTTCATCATTAGGCCTAAGCCAAAATTCAACAATATTTTTTATCTGATTCCCTCTTTCCATACACGGTTAATTGAGATTATTTTAACATTCAACAACCTGTATTAGTTTTGAAATAAAAAAATTACTTTACCTGCACTGGCATCATTTTTAATGTTGATGATGGTCATGTGCCCGAAACGTTCAATTTGTACTGGTTCTTGATTGTTCAATTAAATTATTTAAATAACTATTCTGTCTTAGCCTTCATTCCTAAATTATCCGAGGGTTGATATTACGAAAGTGGACAATGTAGCTGGGCTTCTCAGTATTTCCAGAGTGCTGGCTGATTAAATGTTTGGTCAAGTCTCAGAGAGAGGCTCCCTTGAGATTCATGCTGTTTTTTGTGGTATCTGTTAAGATTAAAAACAAAAATAACATGCCTGCACTCCTATCGAGAAAAGCGGCCACAACACTTCCTACCACGGCTGTGAGCTTTCAGTTAGTAGCTGGACCACGTTTGATACGACCCAGCCTCGAACAATTGACGAACAGGTTTGATTTCTCGGGCACATTATGCTTGTGTTGCTGAACATTTAAATTATCACAGTGATGTCATCATGGGAAAAAACCATAGTCCGTAGCCAGGAATCGAACCCGACGTCGCTAGTATGCGAGACTAGCACGCTGTGCATTAGGCCGTCCAACACAACAAAAGTCATGATACAAAATTTCGTGCAGTTTGTACTGCTTTGGCTAGACATACACGCTCCTCTGTTATCACTGTTATTTGTATATATAGCACCGTTACTTTGCTATGTATACAACTAACCCAATGATAACAGAGGTGCGTGTTAGTCTAGCCTAAACAGTACAATGTGCACGAGATCTTGATCTATCACTTTTGGTCTGTTGGATGGCCTAGTGCACAGCGTGCTAGTCTCGCATACCAGCGACGTCGGGTTCGATTCCTAGCTACGGACTATTGCTTTTTCCAATAATGACATCATTGTGATAATTTAAATAAGTGTCCCAACGATATTGTTGGTATAGTCTCTCTCTAGGATGAACATATTAAAATAATATGCGGATGCAGATCAGCGAGAGCAGCACGAGAGGCAACCATCTAAATAAAAGATCAGAAATTGAATTTGGAGACAAACTAAACATAAATCGAAAAATAGAGATGGGATACATAGAAACATTTACCACTAAAGAGAGTCGCACCACCCACTCAAATCCAGTTATTGTTACCTCGGCCACACCAGCAGGAGGAGTACAGAGGGAAAGCGATAAAACGTGCCGGCCGCAACACAGCCCATGTGCTTTCCTCACTAGTCTAAAATTAGTGCAATGTCTATAAGGAAGCCTGCACATCAGACCTCGGGAAACTGAGTATCTGCAGATTCTGCTTCAGCAAGTGGGGGGGGGGCAAATCCAAGGAAATTACCACCAAGCTCACCAGCGGAGGCTGGTGGACTTGGTGGAATGTTGGCAGCCAGGTTAACATTCTGCAAAAGCTTGAATTGAACAACATCAAACTGGTGATATTGGGAGGAGCAATGAATCCCTCCAAGGCCAGCTCAGGAACTCAAACACCTAAACTAGGAATGCCTCTGAAACAAATGACGCTGACCAACCCAATAGTACAACTCTGTCAGAATACAGCAAACCTGTCAGAATACGCACCAGAGCGCACCGAGGAACAAGGCGTGGAGTTGTCCAAGCTGGCAACTCACCCACCTAGCGACGAGAAAAGTTTCCAGATGGCCTCAGAGAGCTTGCTCATTGGGTCTGTGGAAAGAAACAACCGCTTCCTCCAGAAAGGTCAAGCCGGCCACACTGAATTAATCATTGTCTACTTAGGGCCCAAGGAGGGCATGTAAAGGAGAAAATAAACAGAGGCGTCATCGTCGGGCTTCTCCAGCTCAAAATCTCCAGCTGGGTGCACTGTGCAAAGTTTGAAGGCCGTGTTCGACCACTGTGCACAGAAGACCGTGATCAGCCACGTTGCACAGAAGGCCGTGTTTGGCCACTATGCACAGAAGGCCATGTTCGGCCACTGTGCTCAGAAGGCCGTGTTCGGCCACTGTGCACAGAAGGACGGGTTCGGACTCTGTACGTAAAAGCCAATGTTCGATTGAACGATTTGCGAGACTGTTTTATAGACAAGAAAGACCTTTTAATGAGCAGATACGCAAATAATTGTGATCCTGCTAAACTTGAGGCTGTACAAGTACCTCAGCAGCAGATCAGAAAATAAACCCAGGGAGCAACAGGGATCAGTCGGAAAGAAGACGGAACACACATTCAGTAAATTGTATTTTTTTGACATGCTAAAGTGGGCCGGCTTAGGGACATTTTTGGCACACCTTTTCTTCTGATAGTTTTTCTCTTTTTTTATCGCTCTCTTTGTAGCTTACCCATCTATAGCAACTTGAACCACCACCCATCCCACAGTCAAAAAGGCCAAAACCTAAATTTGCGCTGCATGAAAAGAACCAGACAACTGTTCCAACGACTCCAATAGCAGCGACTCCAGAAAAAGAGACATAAGCAGCAGTGATACCAAAGGCAGCAATTCCGATGCCGATACCGTGATCTAGTCTGATGAAACTGAAACCTGCAAGGAACTCTCGAGCAGCTCTCAACCTTTAGGATCCTTGCCCAGTCAACCGGCTCAAACGAAAGAGCCGAATCCTCGCCTAGCCAAACCGAATGGGATTCTAACCCTTTTCCACATGGAGGGACCAAATTCACACCTGTCAGTGGAAGTCTAACCGTAGAATAAGTTCTGATAGAGAAGAACACAAATTAAATCCATCGGAGAGAATTTTTTTCACTAGTCTTAAAGCTATTTTGATTTTCCTACGATTTCAATTAATGAATTTCGAAATTTTGTGGATAATTTAGTTCGCGTGTAATGAGTATTTTATTCACAAGGCCTGAAAAAGTACATTCCTGCCATAGTCGTTGTAACTGGTCTTCCTCCATTGTTTGTAATCATATCGACATAAATTAGAATAAAACGCCTTGATCAATCTTGAACTCATTGAAACATTGGGACCCCTAGCATGAACGTATGATTATTGCAAAAATGTATTTATTCAAAGATAATCATATGGAGAATCAGTAATCATATTTTCTGCAAATTTTCATAGTCTGGCATCAACAAGTAAGGATTGTAGTTTACTTAATTCCTCGACTCCATTTTTCTGTTATCTCGGCGAATAGCATTTCGAGGCCGAACTCTGTAAATAAGTTGTATCGAGTATGAAACGGTAGAATAAGGTAAGTAACTTTTGCTAACGGTATTTATCATACCAATTTATTCTACCCCTAACGAGGAACCTCCTCGCTACCGATGCTGTCACAGAAACTAGTTGTTACAGCGATGCTAACTGCTACAGACCTAATGCAAGCCCACCCCACCAGGTAAACGAAGAAACATCAGCATAACCAAAACCAATGTTGATGGACTTCGGTCGATCAAACACAATGCCAGATCTATGAATAAACTGACGGAATTGTGCAGTTTGGTTTCTGTTAGGACATTTGGGATAATAGGTATCACGAAAACCTGAATCCAGACGAAGGGAGTAATTTAGAACCTGAGTTTGAGATACCTTGTCACAACCTTTACAAAATAACCTGAATCGTTGGAAGGGGTGTGCAGGCGTCGAATTTTATGTAACAAGCCACCTCAGGCAATTCACTACACAGCTGACACTTTCATTGGAGTAGGAATTGTGGGTGCAACCAAAACGGTACACATTCTCCTATTATACCGGCCATCCCCCAAGACTGTGATGTCAATCATTCCCTATACGAACTTCTCTATATACACAGCTGATCTAAATAGGGTAATTTAACTCTATTGATGTCTGGAAAAACCGAACGGCCAATGAAGTAGGGAACAGACTGCTTGACTTAGCAAATGTAAACTTGATAGAACAAATAATGGAGGAGCCAACTATAGGTAAATACTACCTGGATTTTATATGGTCCACTGACGATGACCGGTAGCTAAGGTCACAGCAAGGGAATTTTTAGGCACCAGCGCGCAGAGCATAATCCTTTGCTTCATCCTACTATGCCAGCAAACCGGGCAATTCTAAATGCAAGACTGAGACTAAACCTCTCTGCACCAAAATTCGGCAGGTTCGAAAGAGACCTTGACGAATTTTATTCACATCCAAGGAAACTGCACGATATCCAGAAATCACATACAAAATGGTACAACACGGAATCAAGTATACCAAATTGGGCAAAGGACAGGGCGTACAAGCAGCGCATAGTCGACCCATCATTAGAACTGTTAAAGTACAATTATATTGAATCCAGCAGACAGTTGTAAAGGTTGACAAGGGCAGCACTACTCAACAAAGAACAGCGAGTAGCGACTGCTCGTAAATTTCAGAAAATCAACTACAGAGCCTCCATTGGTACACTCATCTTGGACCAAGGAGACCTGGTCACCTCAAACGCGGGAATTACTCATGAAAAACCTAAATAATTTACAAGTGTGTTTGCCGAAGAGAGTGAAGATTCATTCCCAAATCATCCCATCAGTACTGAGGAATTCGTACACTGGAAAAACATTCAGTGCAAAACCAATGGGATAACAACCGAAATCAAAACCCTCAAGGTTAAGAAATCCGCATGCTCTCATGGTCTCCTTCCAAAAATATCGAGACCGTCTCGGAATAAAATGCCTTATCTAGTGGTGGTCTCCAGCTAGTCACTGGAGGAAAGTGCGGTTCCGACAGACATCCCGGGAAACTACGGACCCATACGCACAATCTCAATTGCTGGCAAAATGTTGGAGTCTACCATCACGAGTAGTAGATTTAACGTCCCAACAGCCCTGGGACAATGTAATGGTTAGGATGTATCTAATTACATTGTGTTTGACTTAGTCCCTATAAAACTCGGACATTGTAATTTAGGTCCATTTAATTACATTTGTGGCTCTTTTAATTACTTTTGGGGCTCACGCAAACGGCCCTGGGACAATGTAATTACTAGGAAGTATCTAATTACATTGTGTGTCCAACTCATGCCCTATATAGCTCGGACATTGTAGTTACTAAGTCTTTATATGTGAAGACAATTACTCTTGTGGTCAATTTAATTACTTAACGTTCTGCGGTATCGACATGGTGGATAGGAGGAGGATAGGGGACGAGGATAGGGGAGGGGGAAGTTGTTTAGTGCCATGACATGCCTCTATCTGTCAATGACACACAGAGATATTATCTCGAGATGTGCTCCTCGCGTTACAAGTTTTAACGGTTTTGATACTACGCATTATAAACGGAAAAAATAATTTTAATTGCAAGAGATGATGGTACATATTAGCAGGATTGTCGGTCTAGGACTCATTTTGAATAGGCCACTTTTATATCGTTTTATTAGGTTTCGTAGGTCGGTTGTTTTTTTCAATGGTAATTTATAACTCAAACCTTATGTTTGTATGTTATTCGTATTACCGTAGTCATAGGATATCGTTGCTCGATCGTTATAATACGTAAAATATGACATCTTTCTCTGTATAAGGGATGACCCTTGTTTGTACATTGATTTTATAGCGCAGTTAATATTATATGATTAAATCCAGTCGTTTGTTCCTCGTTGTATGTATTTTTGTTTAGTCTGGACTCCTACTTTCTTTTTCTTTCTTTTTGGACATGGAAAAATAACATAAAATAAATGGGACTGAACATTTAGATTTTCGGGGACCAGCAGTTTTGCGTAATACAGGTACAGTATACGGTATTTATTTATAATTTATTAGATTTTAACAATACCTTCACTTCAATCTGTACCGAAACAGTCAAATGACATTGCCACCCTGTGCACCTCAAATGGATCAGCGGGATATTTCGGTGTTGATGAGGCCCTGGAGGTGCGCGGTTTACGCGTGTTTCAATCCATATATCTGGGATCAATCAGACAAGGTTATGAATTTTTATATATATATTTTATGACACAGATACAGGGTTCATAGGAACATCAAACTATTTTAAATATTTTTAGGATCGGTTGCAGTTCTTTTCACGTGACTTCAAATGCGTTCTTCAGGGGACAGTCAAACATGTTCAAGTTTATATTTTTATTACATGGTTTCATAGGAATATTTACACACTATGAACATTTACAGGTTATAACATGTTAAAGTTGACGTATTTTCATCATTCACTCTTGTACATAAGCCAAAGACGGACTCACCCGGCTTACGCCTCCTACATGTTAAATCCATGTTTACTATGATTCATCAGTCATGACACATCGTTTCCTCTTTTTAGTCACAGTAGGTTTATTTTCAATGGATTTTTGGGGATGCCCGGATGGCCATATGCATGAGTGTTGCAGGAGACGATATAGTAACGTTTGTTTTCAAATTTACTGACGCAGTTTTCAATTAGGCGTACAGTTTGAAGCTGGCATGCTTGTGCGTGAATGTTGTGTATGGTCTCAAAGTGTGTGTAGGTTTTCTGGTTATGGATGCCTCTGTATTGTTCATGTTGATTTTTGGCTTGTGTCTGGTAATTGATACCCTTAGCAGCTAGTTTGTGCTCTCGGACTCGAGCAACATACTGTAACACTTTGGATGTAAGCAGATGATTTTACTCGGGTAGTCATCAGCTGTTTCGCTTTTTATTAGTCCCACCTGTCATTTTCTTGGATTCATCGTACAGGGGATGATTTTTCGGGTAGTTGGAGAAGTCCATGCATTCCGCCTCAATGTAGGTCACGCCTTCGAACAAGATCAGCAACGTGTCTAAGTCCGAGTAGATGAGCGAAACGTGGTTACCGTAGCATGGTTTCAGTATGTGTCATAAAAGAAGCTGCAGACTTTTGTATTAGCTTATGTTTGGAGCGGATGAGATATATATCTATGGTACCTTAGGTAGCCGAGTGCAATTTCGATTTGCCTAATATCCATCGCCTTTTTAATGCAAGGCAGGAGGCGTTTTATTGCATTTCAATGCAAATCATGTTGCATGCCTGCAATTTCTTCATCGTACAAGGGATGATTTTGGGGTAGTTGGAGAAGATCATGCATTCATCCAGAAGAGATTGCCGCATTTTCCGCCTCAATATCGGCCATACCTTTAAACTGGAATAATATCTACCGCATTTCAATGCTACCCATACAGTATTGCAACTTCGTTGCATGTCATGTTGCATATATGCATTTTAATTCTAGTCATTCGAGTTTAACATAGGATATTACAAACAAAGTTTTATATGATATATTTTATAGATAATAAATTTGATTAATACATTTGTATTAGGGGAGAACACGGGATTATCATATAATACGAAAAAAAAACGATACAATCTGAAAATTCAACGTGAGCAACTTGGCGAAACATTAGTAATGACTTTGACCTCCCTCTTATGTGTTATCTCGATCCTTGGTATCAGTGCCACTCTATGGGTTCTTTATCAATGATGAGCATCTATTCATCACCTGGAGCTGTCGACTCATCATATCGGTGTAGGATTTATCATCTGTTTTTTACTCTGATCAATTGAGTTCTAGACTAATGCCCTTAGTACACATTTCAGATTGACGGTTACCTTGGGGAGAAGTGTATGCAACACTTCCAAACCTAACCGTGTAACCAAAAGTTTGTTTATAGTCTTCAGCCAGCATTTTCTCGAAGCTAGTTTTTTTATTATACCTACATGTTTATGACATCGAACCGTTTCAGGGTTTTTCTTACTGTTGCCAATTTTAACATCCACTATGTTCCCGCAAAAATCCAATATATACCAAATTCTCCTAGCACTCAAACGTTTGAGGAACGATTTACTCCCTTCATGATTCATTTTCAACAATTTTGAACAAAGTCAGATGTACATTTTATTTTAGTGTATAATTCTACACTTCATATACTGATGTCTTTTCACAACCCCATTTGATGATTCGGTTCCCTTCAACTTTAGCATTTTTTTTTCACATGACATCTCCTCGGTATCACCATCACCAGTTTCAATATCACTGTCACTAGTATCCATTTCCACTTAGAGTATCCAACGTTTTCCCAAAATTTTCATTATATTCCATTTCGTCTGAGGTTTGGGTGTACGCCCTCCGTTTCACACAATCTTTACACGTTCTACGTTTGGTGGTTACTGGCATCGCGCTTTCTTTTCTGCTCGCACCCTGTTGAACACTGTCTATATCAGTATTTTTGAAACCCTGGTCCAGATTATTATGTTCTATCAATACATCCGTTGCATCCTCAGAGCTTGTATTTCCTCGTTCATTTCTAAGATTATCAAATTCAATATAATGGTGTCCTTTGAGATGATGCCAAAACCCAAACGTCGACCTTGATCTGCATAGTTTTATTTCCTCACTGCAAATAACACATATCCCCGTGTTTTTATTTCTGTTCAAATATTTTCATATCAAGTTTGGCGACATCTTCCTACAATGAAAGCACTCTGTTAACTGAATGAGTTCAAATCTGAGTCCAATTTTATATATACTTTCACATGCATATACAGGTGCGCTACCGTCACATTGTCGGCACACGTGTCGACACAATACATATATGCAGGGTCGTTAGCCTCACTGTGTCGGCACATGTGACGACACAATGCATATAAACAGGGGTTGCTAGCCTCCTTGCGTCGGTACGTGTATATATA